>PVKS010025213.1:0-30125 GCA_004027875.1 Aplodontia rufa
TATTTTAGATATTTGAGATTAAATATTTTGAATGATTTTGTTTTAGATTAACTGTTTAGCTTCTACTTAGCTATTTTAGTACTTAGAGATTTTTTAGATTAGAACTCTAAATTATTTACTATTCTTATATGTTAGATAAAAATCCTGCAAAGTGGAGTTGCCAGCGTGTATTGAGTTATTTATTGTATCTTATTAATTTGGATTCTAAAGTTTTAGTCTAAAATTTCCTCTTACATTTGGGAAGGTGCAACTGCAGTTGGAAAGTTTTATGGAGCATAAGAATTTTGGCCTTGGGGCTGGAGTGGTGGTATCTCACTTGCCTGGCATGCATGAGGACCCAGGTTCGAACCTCAGCACCCACATACACAACTAAGTGTTGGAGCAACCAAAACCAGATGAAAAAATAAATAAAATTAAATTTTCTCTTTCAAAAAAAAAAAAAAAAGAGGGACTGGAGTGGTGGCTCAGCGGTTTCGGCATTTGCCTGGCAAGCACAAGGACTCGGGTTCCTAACCTCAGCACCACGTACACAACTAAGTGTTGGAGCAACTAAGGCCATGTGAAAAACTAAATAAAGTTGCTGCTCTCTTTCTCTGTCTCTCTCACTGTCCCTCTCTCTTTAAAAAAGAAAAGAATTCTGGCCTTTTGGGCCTTAGGGGACTTCTCACTGGTAAACATAGGGTTTACAGATTCAGATCTTATTCTTACAGTGCTTAGGTGAGTTCAAATTATATAATAAAACATCAAATTAATTTGAAAATAAAAGTTTGAAGTTACAGTTTGGATCTGTGATTTCATTTTTTTTAAACAATTTTATTTAGTTTTTCATCTGGCTTTCATCATTGCTCCAACACTTAGTTGTGTACATGGGGCTGGGATTCGAACCCACGTGTTCTCGTGCATGCCAGTGGTGGTGCATGCATGTAATCCCAAGCTGAGGCAGGAGGATCACAAGTTCAAAGCTAGCTTTAGCAACTTAGTGAAGCCCTGTCTCAAAAAAAAAAAAAAAAAAGAATAGAAAAAATGACTGGGGATGTGGTAAAGTGGTTAAGCACCTCTGATTTCAATCCCTAGTATCAAAACAAAAACAAAAATAAATAAAAAACAGCAATAAAAAAACAAATATAAATTGAATACTTTCCTATAGCTCATAGACATTAGAATATGGAAGTTGTTTTTGGACTGTAAGTTTCCTATGTATTCAAACCATTTTCTTTCTCTTTTATATGTATGTGCATATGGATTTTTTTAGTTTATTTTCGTGTCAATCATATTGTATTCCAAGGACATTTATCTACATTAAGACTTTCATACAATAATGGGTCATATTTAATTGTAAAATTTCAGGTAACACATTTTTGTTTTTCATTTGGGTGTGCCAACAGCACACCCAGACATCAGACATCAGACATCAGAATAAGAAATTAAACTAGAAATCATACACATTTCTAATGACAAATTCAACAATGTCTTGAAACAAACAAACAAACAAAAACAAAACAAAAAGAAAAAGAAAGAGCAGAATTTTCTGAAGTGAGCTTTCTGGATCTGAAGAGAAGTAATTTTCCAGTCCAGAAGACTCACTATCTAGCTTGTTTGACGTTGTTATGTGTGTACAGATAGACAAGGAGTATGGTGATGCTGAAAATCATGCTCAAATGACTCCTTGATCTGGTTTAGCCAGTTTGAAATTTTAGTTTTCCTTAGCTTTGTAGGTTATGAGATGCTTTGTTCTATTTCAGTTAACTCTCATAACAAATTCCTGAGATACACAGAATAGCTAAGGCAGTCAAACTACAAAGGCTACACAATTGTTCACATAGCATCAGCTAGGATGAGAAGTCAAGTTTTCCAATTCTAATTTCATTGATTTTTCCCTACAGACTGTGTAGGAGACCTTGGGTTGGAGTGGTCTATGATGTGCTTCTTGGGGAACATATGGTTCTTTCAAATAGGGTTTTATTATTTCAGTTGTAGACAAAAATAACAGAGTAAACACTGTCATTTCATAAAGTTGTTCTGCAGTGGTGGCTCCAGTGGCGCAATCGGTTAGCGCGAGGTACTTATATAAAGTTGTTCTGCAGCAAGAATGTGTTATGAACCAGGCATGGTAGCACATGCCTGCCGTCCCAGTGAATGAGGAGGCTAGGGCAGGGGGACTGTAAGTTTGACATCAGCCTCTGAAACTTAGTGAGACCCTGTCTCAAAATAAAATAAAAAGAGTTGGGGTGTGGCTCAGTATTAGAGCCCTTTAGGGTACTGGGTTCAATGCCTAGTACCAATAAGTCTCTGGAAAAGACTAGAAGTGATGATACTGATCATGAAGTTTCATATGTAGGCTCAAGCTTCTTCTAAGGCTTAAGAGACAATACTTTTTCTCGGCCTTGAAATTTCTAAAAGTCTCTAAATTTTAAGTTAAAAGTACTTTGCAAATTAGATTAATCATTCATACCAGTGGAAGGAAAATTTAAAAAAAAGCCTAGGTCAGTTCTATCAATTATCAGTTTTAATTCTTAATCTTTTATGTTATAGTGTGAATAGAGATACTGGAATTAGGAGACTTGTTGGGAGAGAAGGGAAGAGAAGGAAGCAGAAGAGAAGAGCGTGTATAGTCAAAGCTACCGAGGGGCTGAGAACTCCGGTGAGTAAAGAAGTCCTTGTCATACTTTCTGCTGACATCAAATAACAACTGTGCTTTAATGGTAATAAGAAACTGGTTTATTCTGAGCTAATATGGGTGATCATGACCTGGGAACACAGGATTCAGCTACTTTGAATGGTCACTCATATTTGGTTCAAAATAAGCAATATTCTTGTTTCTTTTAGAGTTATTTTATATGAAAAAATTTTGGTACTCAACCTAGGGCTGTAGAATTGGTTCAGTTTAACTTGAGGAGTTGCCAGGATTGTGCTAGGTCTGGCCTGGGTCCTTTGTGCCCAGACCACGGCTCCTCCTCAGGTGGACATGGCAAGTCATTTCTGGGAGCTGGACCTCCCTTTGCTTTGGTTGATAGTCCTTTAGGTTGTTCTAAGTTGATTATTGATATTTGCATATTCCATTGCTTCAGATCATTTGTCATAACTTCTTTTTTTCTTTCTAAGATTGGTATTTTTCTCCCACTATTCCTTTATTATCTAAATTTGCCTCTTTTTTTTTTTGTCTCTTTCTCTTGTTTATTGCAACCTTTTAGTGTAGGAATTCTACAAGCACCTGATCATAAAGATGCTGAAGATGAGATATTTCTTTCCTCCAGTCTGAGAGGGTACAATTAGGTAATTGCCTCCTGAAGGTGTCAGGGGGAATTCCCAAGAATGTGCAAGACCTCATAGGGAAAGTCCCAAAATAACATCCCTCTTTTCTGGGTAAGAAGGAACTTCATTGGCTGATCTGGAAACTCACACACAAGAGTTTATCATCCAGTCTCAAGCCCCCTAGCCTTCCATAAGTGTGCAAAATAAAACCAACTTACAACAGAGGAAGAGACTTCAGACTGAGACTGGGAAAGCTGCTCCCAGAGCGGCACATAAGCTAATCCTAAACAAATCCTATCAGCTATCATGAAAAGTTGCAATTGCGGGTATTTGGTACTCCACTGAGGTTTATATTTGATAATTATGGAACCTCAATTTGCAATTATTTGGAAAAATGGGGGACTCTAAGGTTGACTGGGCTTTCCATTTTCCCTTGCTGAGAACATTTGATATTCCTAAACTATTTATTTTGGTACCAAGGATTGAACCCAGGGGCACTTAACCACTGAGTCACATCCCCACCCCTTTTTTTTTTTTATTTTGAGACAGGTTCTCTCTAAGTTGCTTAGGACCTTGCTAAATTGCTGAGGCTGGCTTTGAACTTGTGATCCTCCTGCACAGCTGGGATTATAGTCATGGGTTACCATGCCTCACCCTAAACTGGTTTTCTTGGATGTTGTATTAGAAGCCTTGGACAATAACAAAATAACAGCAGGGGGAAAAAGTATGGTCTGCTTTGGTTTTCACTGTGAGTGTTCAGAAGGCTGCTCTAGCAGTAGCATATATAAAATAAGTATGTACTTCTGACCAGCATGTCTAATTTTTGAAGCAATGGGAAACGTTAATTGCATCCCCCCATGCATCCTGTTGGGTTGGGTTTCGTTCTCTAAGATGGGATGACTTTCAGCTAGGAATCTTTGTGGAGGAAAAGGTGACTTTCTTTTGTGATACTGTCTGTCCCCAGTATTCTTTGGAGTCAAGACAGAAATGGCCTAAAATGGGTCCTTTACATTATGGTACAGAACTTAATTCAAACCCTTTCAGGAAAACTTCCTCTTTAATTCCTAGAAGTTTTTTTTTTTTTTTTGGTGGGGGGTGGCAGAGGATGGGTTCCTTTGCCACTTGGTTCTTGTTTGGCAGAGATTTATCCTGCACTCTTGAATATAATTGATTTGGTGGTATCATCATAAGCCTTTTCTGGTGAATTCATTTTTGATTATGCATACTTAGTTTGATATTTTTTAATCTGCAGACCTAATTAAATTTCTGTGAATGCCTTTAGGATAATTCTTAAACTCTAGTGACAAGGTTAGCACATTGGAAATTTATTATTTCTATCCAGTCCTAGCTAAAGTGGAAATATCTATGAATTATCTCCTAGACTCGTTGAGATCCCCCCAAAAAAGTAAAAGATACTTAAACATCAATAAAAACAAAACAAACAAGCCACGCTGTTATAGGATTGCTTCATCTCAAAAACCTGGTGCACATCCTACGGAAGGTTTGCAAACGGGAACCTTAAAGTTGAGCCATGAGAACATGAGATCATAACTTGTGACATTTTGTCAGAAATATAACTTGAATTCCACTGTCTTTTGATAAACTGGTAAATTTATATTACTACATTATTGTTGTTAAAACAGATGAGATTTCTTCAAAAATCGTCAGCCTTCTCCTGCCACTGTGCCATTGTTAAGTCCTTGGCTGTCTAGTGGCTGGGATTTGACTCCTGTTGTCATAGTCTGGGTTCAGTTCCTGGTCAGGAAACCATGACAACGTTTGGTAACCCAAATGAAAAGCTGTGGCCTCCTTTTTATGCCCTCTCTTTTGATCACATCAAGATAACCTCTGTAAGCTCCCATTGAGGTGCTCTAAGGAGTCATAGGAAGTCTTTTCTTCTAACATTTGAGGAGAAATTGAAATGTGTGTGAATGGAGAACAAATTCAGTCTCTAACAGACCGTTTGTGTCTTCAAACCCCTTTAGATACTTCCTTTCTTCTTCTTATTTTTTCTTTTTATTGGTGCATTAGACATATTAATAACAGTGAGATTCATTATTCCATATTTGTACATGTACATAACGTAATAGTTTCCTTTCTTGGATTTTTGGAACTGTCCAAATAGTGAGAATTTGTAGTTTTTCTATGATTGCAAGTTCCAACTCACAATGTTAAGTGGGACTTCTTCCACTCTCTCTCTTTTCTTCTTGTCCTATCTACACTGATTCATGTTTTTTTGGTAGGAATTTCTCAGAAGTTCAATGCACACAATTCCTTCTCTCTAAAGGGTTAAATGTTTTGAAACCTTCACAGGTTCTTTCTAAAATGACTGAAACCTGTGATAAATTAAAATAGGAATGGAAAAAATGCTTGGAGCTAAAAAAAAAAAAATAGGAATGGAAAACTTTAGAGAGCTCAAAGGAGACTTTGTCAGGTACTTCTTCAGTTTGGTTGATGTGTTAGCTAGCATTTCATTGCTGTGACAAAGTACCTGAGAAAATCAACTTAATGGAAAAAAGATTTATTTTGGCTCATAGTTTCAGAGATTTCAGTCCGTGTCAGTTGAGCCCATCATTTTAGGCCTTGGGAGAGGCAGAACATCATGGAAGGTGGGATATGCATGGTGGGATATGCTGCTTGCATCATGGTGGCCAGAAAGGGAAGAGAAAGAGAGAGAGAGAGAGAGAGAGAGAGCTCAAAAGTCTAGGGACAAAATATACCCCTTCAAGGGCATGCCCCTAGAGTCCTACTTCCTTTAACTAGGTCCCACTTCCTAAAATTTCTACCACCTCCCAATAATGCCACCAGTTGACCCTTCAACACATAAACTTTTGGAGAACATTTCAGATTTAATTTAAAACAAATGGCTGTAGAAATTGCTCTTTGTCCTATTCATTGAAAGGTTCATCTTATTACAAAAACAATTTAGGTTGAAAGGACTTATCAACTAGATAGGTCTATAGGTCTATAAGGAAGTATGACTTTCTGATATTTCAGCTGAACAGTTTTTTTTTTTGTTTTTGTTTTTGTTTTTGTGCTTGTTTACAGTGCTGGAGATCAAACTCAGTGTCTTGAGCATGCCAGGTACAATCCACTCTCTGCTAACTCTGAAAATAGGGAATTATATTAACTTAAATTTGCATAACAGGCCTCATCTTTTGACTTTTCTGTTTCCTGGGCTTTTATTTCTCCTTCTCCTTCTCCTCCTCCTTCTCCTCCTCCTCCTCCTCCTCCTCCTCCTCCTCCTCCTCTTCTTCTTCTTCTTTTAGGAGAGAATCAATTTTATTTAGTTTTTCATGCGTCCTTTGCTCAGAGACTTCACTGTGTACATGGTGCTGGGGTTTGAACTTGTGTACTTGCCCATGCCAGCGAGTGCCATAACCACTGAGCAACCACTCAATCTAGTGTTGCATCTCTGAGATGTACATTTCTACCTTGTTTCACTTTAGAGTCATATCTTTGAAAATGCAAATTTAGGGTTAAGGATTGCTTAGAGTGGTGGAGGAGGTGATCAGAAAATTGATAGTATAAAGAAAAACAATGCATTTTTTTTAGCAGCTGACAAATGATGAATCTATGTGAGAACTATGAAACCTTTGTTTTCTGTCTGGGTTTTTATGTAAGTATGTGTGCATGAGTGATGATATATTATTTTACATGTGTGCTTGCTTATGTTTTATGTTTTCTACATGGTACCAAAGTGACTAAGAAATAAATAAGCACTCATGAATAACATGAAACCAAATGCTTTTCAAAGTTTAATGACTTAGGAAGAATCTTAAGTAGATAAGACTTGCTTAATATTATTGGCTTAATAAAAAACAGCTATGCCTTTTGATGAACAGTACATTCATCCAACTTTATAGAGGTCTTGGTTGGTTGAAGACTGCCTAACATCTGCATGCTATAAACATCATTGGATGACGGCTCAACATTTCCATGAGGAATCTGGACAATTTGAGCACAGGCAAAGTAGATAAAAGTAAATGCATAAACATTTATAAGGGAATCCTCGTAGTTTCAAAAACCTTTTTCAAATTGGACAGAAGAAAAATTAGAATTGGAAGATAATGAACAATTTTAAATACTTCCAACATTAAATAAAGTATTTCATAAACTGCAGATGAGACTTCAGATACAGGGGAAAACCTACTGTCAGTCTGATGAAAGAATATGATGATACATGCAGAGGGTTTTTGGTTGGTTGGGAGGTCTGTTTCCCTCATCAGGTACTTTCTGTACTTTAGACCATACTATGTTCTTGGTTATTGTAATTTTGGGTATAATACTCATACTATACATCACATGTAAATGTTACATCAGATGCAAAGGACATCTCATGAAAAAGGAAAACTCAAACCTGACAAGGATAGCTAATAATATTATTTTGTCCTAGAATTTTCTTTTCTTTTTGGTGGTAATAGGGATTGAGCCCAGGGCACTCTACTATGGAACTATATGGCCAACCCTTTTATTGTTTTTTTTTTTTTTAAAGAGGGAGGGACAGTGAGAGAGAGAGAGAGAGAGAGGGAGAGAAACAACTTTATTTAGGTTTTCATCTGGTCTTCGAGGCTCCAACACTTAGTTGTGTATGTGGTGCTGGGGTTTGAACCTGGGTCCTCTCGCATGCCAAGCAAGTGCAGCAACTCCTGAGCCACCGATCCAGCCCTTATTGTTTTGAGATTGGGTCTTGCTAAACTGACCAGGCAAATCTTGAACCTGGGATCCTCCTGCCTTAGCCTCTCAAGTTGCCAGGGTTACAGGTGTGCACCACTATGTCCAGCTCAAGGACTTCTTCCTTAACAGATTTAAAAACAATTTTCTCCTTCTGAAGACTACCTTTTGCCTATCAGCCTTATCTTCATCAGATTCCATAAATGAATTTTCCTAGCTCAGTGGGACATGAAACTTGGCCTCTGCATGCATAGAGCATGGTGTTTGGCCAACAGGGGGAACTGTGGGGCTAAAGCTTTGTGAAGAAGCCACATCTGTATCCTGCAGACCATTTGACCTCAGCTGGCTAAGAACATGGTGATTGTGGAGAAATGGAATGTTGCAGGTCCACGGGCCAAAACTATTTGGGCTGTCTTGGTCCGTTTAATAACCGTTTATGTTCAGTCTCTGAATCAGACCTAACAGCCTCAGGACTTTAGGTAAAATTCCCCAAATGTATGGCAAGCTTGGTCAAACTCTAACATCCACCAACCCTAAAACTAAGAATGGTGCTGTAAGATAACACCTGAAACCTATAGAAAAGATTTCCCCTCTCTGCTGTAGCCCTCCCATCTAATGCTCCTACCAATATATTTGGTAAATGTTTTGATTTGTGACCTCTGTTCTGTGGTTATTAAAGTTGATGTACCCTCCTCCATGGCAGAACACATCACTCGGGATAATTGGAATCCATGTTTCTGTTCTATGGTCACTCATATTTGACTCAGAATAAACTTTTTTTACATAGAGTTGTTATTTTACATAGACATTTTATATCATAAATGTCTAATGCTAGGCTTTGTATTAAGTTCTGTCTTGGAAACAAAAATGTTAACTATTCTCACTTGTTTACATTTTCCATCAGCTCAATTTTAGTCAAGCTTTGGGACTCTGATCCTGGAAGACTGCAATATGAAAGTACCTCTTCCATGGAGAATTATTCATCCTGATTATTCAACCTCATTCTCTGTCAAAGACCTGGGTCTATTCAGGGTTCACAGAGAGAAAGGAGTTGGATTGGATGCTTATTAGAGCTTTTAAAAATTTAACCTGTGATATTTTCTTTTGAGAGAGAGAGAGAGATTGTGTTAATTTTATTTTTTCATTTGGTTTTTGTTTTTCCTCCACTTTTTATATCTATGGTGCTGGGGATCAAACCCAGGTCCTCACACATGCCAGGCAAGCTCTCTACTGCTGAACCACCTCTCCATCCGCAGTCTATGCCATTTTTTGGTTGGGTTTTTGTGATAAAGAAGCAGGCCAACACTCAGAATGAGGACTCCTCTTTGTTGCTCAGGAGTCTCCTCATGGGGTACGTGGAGACACATAGACACATCCACTAATTGATTCTGACTTTCCTCTTCCCATTTAGAGACAACTCAGACTTAACCACCAACCACATTGTGATAACTTTTTATTCCTTTAATTGTTAGAAAAGGACATATATATTTAATCTAATTTATTTATTTATTTTGTGATGGTGCTAGGAATAGAACCTATGACTTTGCCCATGCTGGGCAGTGTTCAGAAACATCATAGCTTGGTGTATATTCTTCCAGATGTTTGTTAATGTAAGCAGAAGTGGGTGCATGGTTGTGCACAGTTTGCTTATATTGTTTTACAATACTCTGTCTCTCACTTTTTTTTTAATTTATCCAATACCTTTAATGTTTGTCCATACACATTTTGAATGAATGGCAAGAATATCTTCAACAGTTATAGAATTATAAAGCACAGAAGCCACATGCTTGGCAAGCTGGGCTAAATCGAACAAAAGAACCAAGGCTCTTGGCTCATTAGTAAAGAATTAAAGAAAATAGGATAAACAAGAGTTAGGGAAAACAGAGGTTAGTATAATTTCCAGTTTCTTTTTTATTTATTATCTTATTATTCTTTAAGAGATAGGGACAGTGATAGAGAAAGAGAGAGAATCAATTTTATTTAGTTTTTTTATGTGGCTTTCGTTGCTCCAACACTTCATTGTGTACGTGTTGGTGGGGTTCAAACTGTGTCTTCACGCATGCCAGGCAAGCTTTGTAACCTCTGAGCCACCACTCCAGCCCTAATTTCCAATTACTCACTAAAATTAAATTGGTGGGCTGCATGTGGTTGTGTACTCCTGTAATCCCAGCTACTTGGGAGGTTGAGGCAGGAGGATCATAAATTCAAGGATAGCCTAGAAAACTTAGTGAGACCCTGTCTAAAAACAAAACAAAACAAAACAAAACAAAACAAAACAAAACAAAACAACAGCAACAACAATAACAAAAAAAGGTTTGGGGATGTGGCTCAGTGGTAGAGCAATTGTCTTCTAGCTCGAGGTCAAGGGTTCAATCCTCAGCACTGGAAAAAAACATCAAATTGACTCATAGTTGTATCACAACTGTACAAGTTGAGTATGCTTAATCTAATAAACTGAGATGCAAAATGATCCAAAATATAATATTGTTTTTTAATTTTTATTGGTTATTTTTGAGGTATACATGATATAAGCATATTCAATGACATAATTATAAGAGCGTGGAGTTTAACTTGTTCTAATTCAGTCCCTAGTTTTTCCCCTTCTCCTCCCTTCCCCCCCCCCCCGTTCTTTTCTGGTATACATGACAACAGAATATACACTGACATTTTTATGAAAGCATGCAGCATAACATATTCTAATTCAGTCCCTTGTATTTCCCCTCTCCCCTTCTCTTCCCTTTACTCTACTGATCTTTCTGTTATTTACTAATGTTTTTTTTTTTCAGTTTAGTAACTTGTTGGTATTCATGTTGATGAGATTCACTGTGATATGTTTGCATATGAACACAGGAAAATTAAGTCTGATTGATCCCACAAATTTTTTCCTATCTCGTTCTTCCTCCAATTCCTTCCCCTTTGTCTATTACTCTGCTTTTTCCCTTATTTTGGGTTAGCTTCCACATATCAGAGAGAACATTTGACTTTGGCTTTTTGAGACTGGCTTATTTATTTCACTTAGCATTGATGGTCTAGCATTTCATCCATTTTCTGGCAAATGCCGTAACGTCATTCTTCCTTATGGCTGAGTAATACTGCACTGTGGTACACATATACCACATTTTCTTTATCCATTCATCTGTTGGAGGGCACATTGGTTGGTTCCATAGCTTAGCTATTGTCAGTTGTGCCTCTATAAACATTAAGACTGCATCAGTGTAGTATCCTTTACATATATCCTGAGGAGTGGGACAGTTGGGTCAAATGGTGGATCCATTTGTAGTTTTTGAGTAATCTCCTTACTGTTTTTCAGGGTGGTTTTTACCAATTTGCAGTCCCACTAACAATATATAAGTGTACCCTTTTCCCTACATACTCACCAATATTTCTTGTTGTTCGTATTCTTGACAATTGCCATTTTCGCTGGAGTGAGGTGAAATCTGTGTAGCAAAACCTAACACTTTGTGAGGACCAATATGACACCAGAAGTGGAAAATTCCACACCATGGAACTTTGTTTCATCCACAAAAATATTATGAATGTTGTAAAAGTTACCTCTATGTGTTTAAGCTGTATATGAAGCATGAATGAATATTGTGTTCAGACTTGGGTCCTATCCCCAAGATATCTCATGATGTGCATGCAATTATTCCAAAATCTGAAAAAAATTAAAAGCTGAACACTTCAGGCCCCAAGAATTACAGAAAAGGTATACACAATCTGTATTGTCAAGAAACATGAACTGGTGTTTATTTTGTGGTGGCAAAATGGAAAAGACAGGTTAAGCATTGTGTTCCAGTCTAGATGTGTTCCTTTACTATGTCACTTAACTCTCTTGAGTTTTCTTTTCCTTTCCCAAGAAACTACTGGATTAGTCCTGATGTTATCTATGGTTCTAACTATTTCTGATTAATGCTTTAATTTAGAAGAAAAAACGTCAAGAATTTTGTCAGGCATAAAGCAGTCTTTGTTTTCAGGTATTCTTGGTGGTTTTTGCCTGTTTCCATTGGCAGTTTGCTAGGCCTATTATCCAGATGGCATTACCCTGACATTATATTTCATGACAATGCCTGTACTCTGTTATACTGTTGGTAGGGGATTTTTGCATATCTTATCATATCTGGTTTTCACAGTTGTTCTGTGAAGCGAATTGAGCAGATATTCCTCTAATCCCCATTTTATGGATTAAGAAACTCGGGCATTGAAGAAATCTGATTTTTACATTGCTTCTGGGATTGATGGTGAAAATAGGCATATATGATCCAGCTAGACTCATTATCTGCTCTTTCTTATTTGGGAATTTTAGATGTGGTCTAATTATAATAACAGGGAATGCATATTACTTGATACTGCTAATACAGGAAAAAGGAAGTTTTAAACTCATTGAGGGGATTTTCTTTGTTTTCTTTCTTCTTCTGCCTTTTCCCCCCCAAAGATGATCATCAAATGTCTTTTGGTGCATCTCTAGGCATGTTTGCTCCAGTAGAACTTTGAGGCTTTTTTTGATTGCATCATATACCTTTATGGCTCCATGCTCTCCAGATCCAAGAAATTTCTTGCAGTTCTTTCTCTTCTAGGTTCTTAGCTTTCTGAAGGCTTTTTATTTACCATTTCTTCTTCCTGGAACGTGCATCTACTTGTCTTTCTGTCAAATTTTTACTTAGCCTTTAAGCTCAAGGATTACCTGCTCTGTAAATTATTTGCTCACTATCATCTGCAGACACAGGTGCGCCTATCTCTACCCCTGCAAGATTATTTATTTTCCATACTGGGGATTGAACTCAGAGCCTCACATGTTAAGCTCCATTAAAACCTTTAACATCTCTGTTAGAGCAACCATCTTATCTCCCTCTAAACTGTAACCCAAGCTGCTGCTTTTTTTTTTTTTTTAAAGAGAGAGGGACAGTGAGAGAGACAGAGAGAGAAACAACTTTTATTTAGTTTTTCACAGGGCTTTAGTTGCTCCAACATTTAGTTGTGTACGTGGTGCTGGGGTTTGAACCCGGGTCCTTGTGCTTGCCAGGCAAGCGCCGAAACCGCTGAGCCACCGCTCCAGCCCCTCCTTTTTTTTTTTTTTTTTAAATTGGTGCATCATAGTCTTACACAGTGAATGGATTTATTATTACACATTCTATTCATCCATGTACACTTTATGACAATGTAACTTGAACCCAATCCTTACCCAGGATTCCCCCACCCCACCCATTCTCTTATCTCCACTGCACTCCCCTTATTATAGATATAAATACATATACATATATAATTTTTAAAACTTCTAGTTTTAAATGCCTGAAAGATTATTATTCAGTATCTCAGGGGAGTAAAATATACCATACAGTATTTATGGCTCCCTTTTCCCTCTCCATCCTTCCTCTTGGCTAATTTCACTTAGCATAATTTTTTTCCATTTCCGTCCATTTATCTGCAAAGGCCATGATTTCATTCTTTTTAATAGTTAAGTAGAACTCCATTGTATCTCTATGTATGTGTGTATATATATATATATACACGTACATATATACACATATATACACACATGTATATACACGTACATATATGTGTATATATGTACGTGTATATATATATATACACATAATCACAGTTTTGGGATCCATTCATCCAGTGAGGGGCATCTGGGTTCATTCCATAATTTAGCTATTGTGAATTGTGCTGCTATAAACATTAATGTGGCAGTGTCACTGTAATATGCTGACTATTTCTTCTGTAATCCAAGCTTCTTCAAGACAAAATAAGGTGTGTCTCTTCACTTTTGTATTTCCAGATAGCATGGATCATGATGAAAATGATAAAAGTATGTAATAATGAGGTAATTAATTTCAATGAAATTGATATTTTAGCAAAATTTTAGTTTTAAATTCAATGTAATTTGTTGCAGGAACTTTTCCATTTCATCATTTCCTATATGTATTGATAATATCCATTTCTTTGCTTTCAAGCACAAGATATTCCAGATTCATTTATTCTTTGCTTGCCTGTTCCTAGAATCATCCTTTTGTCTAAGGAGCTCTAATTCTGTTCAGTGGAGAATAGCATTTAGAAGTCAGGCTTGGTGCCATAGTTATGTTCGTTGCTATTATGGTGTTTTTTCCCAGGTCCTGTCAGTGGACAAGGCTGGGAATTATTTACAACTAGATATTGAAATCCAATGTAGACATAACATGTTTCTGCACTAGAAGCCATTATCTGACACTCATATCTCCAATTTCAACCCAAGAACATAAGATTCATTCTAGCTTTCTTCTTCTCCAAATTCATAATTCCCTTTTTTCATGGTGAGAAAATTTGCTTTTGCAACTTACAATATGTGTATTTATTTAACCAATTCCCTTGTGTATATTTCATCTGTTTCTGCTGCCATCTTGTTCTCCCACCAGTGGTCCAGCGGGCTGCTGTGCTCACTGCACAGACTCTGAGATCTCATGGTGTTACTCTTCAGAGTCAACCTGCTCTCCCTTGTCCATTAGTGACATTCTGCATATAGCCACTATGAAGCGTAGATGCTTTCATTACCTACTCAGGCTCTGACCTTCCATGATGGTTGCCTCTCTCTCTTTATTCTGGACCTATGGTTGCTCTCCACTCTACTTAGGCTCTCCTAGCCCATGCCAGGCCACTGCTCTGCATGCAAAACTTCCTCTTCTAGGTGCCTCTGACAAACCATGTGAACAGGGTGCTTATCACAGTTGAGCTTCAATAGACTGTGCTGGAGTGGATGCACGCACCCTTACCCCATGAGGGATGCAAACTGTGGTTTGCCATGTCCATTCCCCAATCTGGACACCTTTATGACCATGTCTCGGTTCTCACCGCCCGCTGTAAGTTTCCCTTCTATCGATACCTTCTCTTACTCTAGCTCCAGCGCCCGTCTTTGAGGCATTGTGGGTTCCCTCCATGAGGATGCTCTTGTGCTATTCTCCACCCAGTGGCTCTGGGACTAGAAGGCAAAGGAAGAGGAGGGAAGGGGAAGACAAGAAAAGGATGTGCCTTCTTTCAGATTTCCTTATTAATCCTTCCACAAAGAAATGAAGACATACAAAAGTTTAAAAGAAGTACATGTGGTCAGTATTTGCCATGGTCACAAAAGATTTGGACTGCGAAAAAATTGAAGGCATTAAGAAAAAAGACAATTTAAAGTTAACTGCCCTTTCAACTGAAGAATTAAACTTTTATTTCTCATCTAAGTGTTTCATATTTTGTTCTGAGAGATGACATCTAAATTAGACATTTGGAAATAAAAAGGCTGAAATGGATTCTTGACATTCTATCCCAATTACCTTGTTTCATAGATGAGGGAATTGAAATCCTGATTATATCAAACGACTTTCCCAGGATTCCCAGGTGGCTGAGTCAGAAATAAAAAGGACGTCTTTCAAATCCCTGGCAAGGGGCTAGAGCCATGGTTCAGTGGTTATGCCCTTGCTTGGCATGCCTGAGCATACAGGTTCAAACCCCAACACCATGTACACAACGAAGTATTGTTGAAAAACTAAATAAAATTGATTCTCACTTTCCCTCACAAGAAACAAAAACAAACAAACAAAAAAGCCCCAAAACCCTCCCCAGTGTTTTTGGTTTATTACTCTTATTATTATCATTTATCATTTGATGTCTGGGGGAAATTTACAAGAAAAAATGTTTTATGCATAATACTTTGTATTCTAACTTAGAAGTCTTTTTCTTTGGTAATGATATTTCTGACAAAATGCCATTTTTGGGCCTCAATACATTATCTGAGTACTAGTTTGTGTTATAGTTTATTAGGGTGAAAGTTACAGAAATTAGCATTACTTATTTGGTAGCTAGTAATTTGTAAATTTCTAAATGCTGTATTAACTGAACTTGGTAAAATTGCCAAGCAGGTTGATAGTTATTTATTTTGGTCTTTATTGTTTTATTAGGTTGATTGGCCAGTAAAATGTATGCACATACATATGAAAAACTAATAATTAAAGTATAATTTTAAAAAATCCACGGTATGAGATTTCTATAATTGAAAGCCCATTGTGTTTATTGAAAAATCCAACCTATCAACATGTAACTTAATTATCAACAAAGTTAGTTGTGGAGAAGCTGGGAATGAACAACTTGATGCATATAGATGAGTTGTTTAAAGCATTGGTTAATTTCCAAAAGTCACCTTAGGTCATGGAGGTTAAAAGGAAAAACATGCAGCTAACTATCTAAAAATCCAACCAAAGCCTTGAAGATTTAAGAGCTCAACTGAGGTCATCTTGCTCTGGCCCTTAGGTAAAATATTTGCCCTTTGAGTATCAGCATAATTCTGTAAATTAATGTGAACAAGTGTACAGATTTTGCAACTGAGAGGAACGCAACATCAAGATCATTTAGTTCATCTTCCTTCAAGGCAGGAATCTTTGCGCTGTGTTCTTGTAAGAGGTCACCCAGGATCTGTGGATGTGAATCACTTTTGTCATGGAGAAATCACTATTTTGATAATAAGGCTATGATATACTTCTGCAGAAATTTTCCTCTTGGTAGCCCTGCCCTGTTACTGCTGTCTTTTACCCTTTGCAATTGGACAGAGTAAGTTAAACTCTTCTATGTGATAGCTGTCAGTTGTGTCCTCCTAGATCCCCATCCTCCTGGAAAATTCATTCTCCCCCTGGTCTCTTCCTTCCATGTTTATCCCTCATAAAAGACCTTTCCCCTACCGTTTTTTAAGTCCTTATTTGGATTTAGTGTCTCTAAAGCGTACTGATTTAGAATGCTATGCACGCTCCCATGAAAGGCAGGAATAGGGCTTTGTATTTATTCCTCTCCAGCGGTGGAAGAGCCAAGCATGGTTTCACTTTATTTCCGGACAGTTAAATCCACCAGACACAACCTTTGTCCTCAAACACCACATACGCTTTACACAAACTTGTTGACCTCACACCCAAGTCAGCTTTTCTTGAACCCTCATCTGAACAAATAAACATTCCCTCTGATCGGCGGATATCCCTCAGGGCGTCAGGAAGGGCAGGCTTGGGCAGTGCTGGCTCAGCTAGCCCCACAAGGTGCTCCAGATTGGATTTCCTCTTTCTCTGATTTTAAGAAGTCAGACAAAAAAGCAATTCCTGTTAATCTCTTAGACAATGTAAGGGCTCTAGACTCCATTCCAGGAAGCTGTTTTCATCAAGGTAACAAAGAGGTGGACCACTGAGAACAGAAAGAGGGCTAGAGACCTCGGCATGGAGGTGGCAACAAGGTAACTCTCAGGGGGGTGGTTGGGGAGAGGGTAAGGCTGGGGCTAGGAACAGGAATGATCTATTAGATAGAGCGAAGAGCAGCTGCTCTGCGCCCCGGAGTGGACGTGCCTGGGAGTTCAGGCTGGGGGAGTGTGTCACCACGTGCTGCAGAGGCGGGGACTGGACTCTCCTCTTATCTGTAAAGGACGTACGTAGGGCCGGATCCCAGAGTTTTCCAACCGACCAGAGATTAAGGAAAGAGGAGAGAGAGAGGGGAAAGAGAGGGAGAGAGAGAGGGGGGGGGGGGAGAGGAGCTCAGACAACTACCGAGTTACACCAAGACAAAGACGCAGGGACAGAAAGAGACAGATAAGGAGAGGTGAGGTGAGAGGCTAGGTAGTCTTTCCTGTTAACTAGCCAAATCCAGAGATCCCAGGAGAGGGAGGGACCTGTGCAGATAAACCCAGGGACTCCGAAAGGTCCATTTTCCTGCAACTTCTTGGGGACTGAATACCCCTTTTAACTTTCTAAGTTGGTTGCGGAGGGAATAAAGAAAGTATAAGACAGAGGAGGTGGGGTTGTACAGTCAGTGTGGTTTTGGTTCTTCCTATGAGTGGCATGGTTTGGGGCTTTATATCCGGGAGGAGTATATGTCACCACACAGTGCGCAAATCCTGGGGACTTTGCAAACCCGGCTCCCGGGCAGCTGGCCCCGCGCCCAGCCGGGAGTTCGAGGTTCTGGCCACACAGAGCTGCTGGGGCTGGCCGGCCAGTGGCCCAGTGGCCTTTATCTCTGTCCTCCTTTGTCCCTTTTATCTCAGGCTCTCCAGGAGGCCCGGGGGGCCCACTTTGTCTATCGCTTCCCCCCTGCAGAGCGCCACTTCAATGTCCCGAAGGTCGCGGGTTGCTACTCTTTCGAAGGCAGCGGAGGAGCAGGAGCGCCACGCGCCACGCTAACTCAGACCAGCAGAGACTCCTGACTGGCGCGCTCGTGGGCACCGACGCCAGTGCACCCGCGGGTCTCGAAGGACAGCTTGGGCCAGGATGGCTCCGGGTAGGGCAGTAGCCGGGCTTCTGCTGCTGGCGGCCACCGGTCTCGGAGGGACGGCGGAAGGACCCGGGCTCGCCTTCAGCGAGGATGTGCTGAGCTTGTTCGGCGCGAATCGGAGCCTGTCCGCGGCGCAGCTGGGGCTCTTGCTGGAGCAGCTGGGAGCTGCCCCCGGGAAGGGCGCCCTGGAGCTCGGCCAGCTGCACTTCAACCAGGTACGACCGTGGCCCCGGAGCGGCCCTTCCGTCCGGTGGGTTCCGTAGATTTCCATTTGTGTAGGAACCGTTTTTATGTGGGGAAAGTGGAGGAGAAAGGACTTAGGTTTTTCAAGTATGAGCCCAATTGGTGGCACTTGATTTTTGATAGAGCTGGTTAATCAGCGCTAAAGGACTAGTATAGTTATAGTTAAGGGATTTGTTTGCCAGAAGTTGCAGTTCTATGCCAGATGATCTGAGAGGTCAGAGGCTTGTTGTTTAAAAATTTTAAAAAGTTTATGAACTAGTGGAGGGTCGGATAGACACCTTAAGAAATGCTTATTTGCCTTTTTTTTTTTTTTTAAAGACAGGAGGAATGGTATACTTAAATCATCCCAGAAAGATAGTGGCTTACTTAACTTTCCATAAAGTCAGCATAAAGAATGTCACATGCCACCGGCAATAGCAGTTGCTGCGTGGGTAACCACTCCCATTTAAAAATAAGATATAATATAGTTCTGGCTCTTGTGTACTTTACATGAGGTATTTAGAGCTGAAGAGCCTTTTGTGCAGATGGGTAAACTGAGGAAGCTGAGAGACCAAGATCACAGTTGGTGGTTTAGTTTGTGGCAGACTTGGTTTGAGTTTCTTGTCATACTTCAGGCTTTTAGATTATAGAATTCATTCAAAATAAAAATATACATTTCTCAGTATATAAACACTGTATTATCTACTTATCTGATAAAATCTTGGGTTTAAGGGCATCCTCCAACCACCTAGGAGCAATTAAAAATCATACCTTTTGTGGGGCTGGGGATGTAGCTGAGTGATAGAGTCCTTGCCTAGCATGTGGGAGGCCCTGGGTTCCATGGGGGAAGGGCTGAGATTCAGTTAAATCAATGCTTTGACTTTTTTTTTTTTAATAGCAGCTTGCAGAATTTCCCCCTTTTTTTAGGGGGGGAGAGGGGTGTCACTTTTGGGCAATGATAGTTAGTAAACTTCTTGTGTTTCAAGATGTCTGGGAAATTCTCCATACTATACTCCACTCCTGGAAATATAGCATTTTCCAATGAATCAGACCTTACATTACAGGTAGGGAAATTTAATCAGATAAATTCCTTGATAATAACATTATAGGTAGGTTGGTATTTTACATTTGTTATATGTTATTCCATTTAAAATATATACTACACAAGAAGTAGAATTTCCTGATGACACGTGGTTTCAGAGGCAATCTGTCTTCCATTCAGAAGGATTTTGTGTTCCCTTATGAATATTTTTTAGTGCACTATAATTTGAGTTCTTGCATGTTATTATATTTAGTTTAATATCTGAGAAATGATATATTGGAAAGACTAAAATGCCCACATACTATAGGGATATTTTAGAAAATCAAGCAAATAATTTCCTAAGTATTTTCTGAGGTCCTTGTATTTTCTCCTTTTCGAGTAAGGGAAACTGGTAGATGCGGTCATATGCTTGGAAAGAAGCTTAGAGACTTGACTTGAAGTTGCGTATCTGTAGCCCACACACTATTTTGACTTAAATGATAGTCTTATCTTGCAAAGTCTGGAGGTGCATTTTAAGGGGGTCAGAGACTCCCCCATCACTCTTGCAAAGATACTGGAAAATATGCTTAAATTATTTATTTACTAGGGATATGATTCTTGGTTTTATAACAGGTAGGATGTTTTAGTAGGTAAATTATATGTCTGCTAACACTATGTTTCTTATTCTTAAGTTTGCATATTTAACTACTTTAATTAGGACCTCTTCAGGTTTCCAAAAGAGACAGGAAGAAGCCCATAATTAAGGAAAGGCAAAGAAAATTTACCACTTAATCAGCCATAAGGAACATCCATTTGAAGTTCTAAGAAGTCCGGATGAAAACAACAATTCATTGGTTAAATGAGGACAAATGAATTGCTAATCCAGAAGAATTCATTAATTTGCTGGTAATTGGTAGACTCTAGCCAAGGCATATTTTTATGTGCCCCAGCATGAAACCATCCAATTTAGAATAACATTTAAGGATTTTTAACATCTTTGTATTTGAAAGAATGTGCCTTCAGTTTCCTCATCTGCCCTAGGGAACTCTGTACAGTCAATTTTAAGAAATTTTTTAAAATACATGTATTTGGGTATCAAAGATTGAACCTGGGGATGTTTAACCTCTGAGCCACATCCCCATCTGCTTTTTATTTTTTATTTTTATTTTGAGACAGGGTCTTGTTAAGTTGCTTAGGGCCTTGCTAAGTTGCTGAGGCTGACTTTGAACTCATGATCCTCTTGGCTTAGCCTCCTGAGTTGCTGGGATTACAGACATGTGCCACCATATCTGGTGTGAACCCTCTTTTTAATGTCTTTGAATTTATGTTAACCCTTTCTGAAGGAATACAGTATTCTTTCTTTCAAAAACCCCCATAAACTGTCTTCACTGGGGAAGTTCTTGATCCTGGCTTTTAGACTCTGCTCTTTTTGTGTCAACGTAGTTCTCTAAAGCCCAGTTAAACTTAGCCTTAAAACCTTTCTGGAGCATCACAAACAGCACGGATTGACGAATTTCTCTGTTTTCTGAGTTCATGAAATATTTTTATTATGCTAAAGTCAATTAACTATTCACAGGATCAACAAACATTTTGACTGATAACTACATCCTAATTTAGAGTGGTTGAAATCCAGATGTGATCATGTCACTCATCTTATTAAAACAATTCAATCCCTTCAAGATAAACTTCAAACACATTTTTATTTTATTTTTTTTTCTGTGCTGGGAATGGAACCCAGGACCTCTTGCATGCTAGGTCAGTGTCCTTCCATGGGACTACACCCCAGCCTCTAAACTTCAAACACTTCAATAAGAACCCTTTGGGGTTGGAGAGGTGGCTTAGCAGTAGAGCGCCTCCCTGACATATGTGAGGACCTGGGTTTGATCCCCAGCACACATACACAACTAAGTGGAGGAAAAACAAAACCAGATGAAAAAATAAAAATTAGCTCTCTCTTAAAAAAAGAGGCCTTTTATGATCCCTATATATTTCCTTTTATGATCCCTATATATTATATATTTTATACTTTGCTGTGGCTGCAGTTTTAATGGACTATAGTGCCTGGTTCTCTACTTACACTGGGCTTATGCTCAGGTATCAATGTGGACATTACTTCTTCTGGAAAGCCTTTCTTGATCTACGCAATCATTTAGTAGGAATCACTACTATGTGATTCTGTCTTAATTGATGCCTGTGAATTAGAACACAATAAATATTATAATTATATTACAATATGCAGTTAATATTTATATGTATTACTTTTTTTTTTAATGGCTGTACTCCCTTTATCTCCTCCTGCTCCTGCAGTAGATTGTAAACAAGTTGACTCATCTCTCCAGGGGTTGGTGTAGTGCCTGGTTCATAACATGTATACATTACAATTTTTTGAGGGGCTGGAGCGGTGGCTTGGTGGTTACGGTGCTTGCCCGGCATGCACAAGTACACGGGTTCAAACCCCAGCACCCACATACACAATTAAGTGTCGGAGCAAGGAGGGCCATGTGAAAGACTCAATAAAAATTGATTCTGTTTGTCTGTCTGTATCTCTCACTGTTCTTCTTTCTTAATAAAAAAATTTTTTTTGAGTAAGTGAGTAAAGATTGTTTAAGATGAGTAAAATAATTTGGGTTCTGACATGACTTCACAATTTATTGGAGGAGATAGGACATATGCTCACCTAACTATAGTTCACCATAGAATGATATATCTGATTAAAGAATAACAAATGAAAGTGGGATAAGATCAAACTTGTCTTTTCAAAATTTAATCTGACATGGGAGTGTGGAATGCATGTAGTGGTCAAGATGGGAGCCGAGTAGGCAGCAGCAGTGGATTAATTGCTTGAGACATAGTGACTACTCCAGGTGGAAACAGTTAGAAGGCAATATAAAATTTCTGCTTCCAGATCTTCTGGGAAGGTAGGAATGGACAAAGAATATGCAAAAGGTCCCAATAATAAACATTGTCTGCTGCAATATTTTGGTTTATTTTTATTTTTGTGATGCTGGGGATTGAACCCAGGCCTTTGTGCATGCCAAGCAAGTGTTCTAACACTGAGCTACACCCTGAACCGTCTATAGTATTTTGTCTGCAATGGTCATTTACTATTAGCTCTATTCCTTCATTATCCCTCTTCATTACAATGCAAGAGGAGATACGGTGATGACTCCTGGTTCAGATCAGTGGGTGGTCAGGATAGTGGTGTGCAGGAGACTGTGTGTGTGCTTGTGTATGTTGTGTATGTTGTGTATGTTGTGCATACATGTTCTATGCATTGCTTATTGTCATTTTGCATTTTTTTTTCCTGGAGTGGGGGCTATTGTAGACATATGGTGAGGGAGATTCCAGGTAGCACTGAGTGGATGGAAGAAATAAAGAACATTATTCTGTCTTTTCTTTGCTTTTTTGGCCTTTATGTGACAAGACATGGTAGGAGTAAACCTGCTAGGAATGTCTTCCAACCTGCTTGTTCAGAAGAGAAACCAGAAGGGTGACACAGAAGGGTGAGGTTACGCTTGGTCTCTTGTCATGTGTCCTCCAAGACAAAGGCCCCATTCTGATCTATTTTGTTACTCTCACATAAAGTTGATTTGCACGGTGCATTGATTGCATTTCAAGGCTTTGCGGAAATGAGGGACACTCACAATTCATTTGACTGTGTTGTTAAGAGTTTAGTTTGCCTTGATACCAGGTGTGATTGGGATCCCTACAGGAAAATGCTTTTCATTCTTTCTATGTCTAACTCTTAAACTTCCACTTCTATTCTCTATCCTGGAGGTCACATCAACCCTTTTGTATGTAAAATAAATAATTATAGTTAGGATTTACCAATCTTTTACCATGTGACCTAACTCTTTTAAATAATTTATTTCTATTGTCACATTTTATACTCACAACAATCCTATGACAAAGGTACAATTATTATGTTCACTTTGCACCTGTGGGAATATGGCATGGGGAGGTTATGTCAGTGGATCGGTGTCACAAAGGAGGCGGCAGAACCTCGGGTAATCTTAAACACTAGGTTGTGGTCTATTTTTTTGGGCATAGTCTAGAAAAGCATATTTTCTCTTGCCCCAGCAATCACTATCTCTGATTTTGAACTATGGACAGAAGTTGCTAAGCATCAGTTACTTGTCTGGCTCCATTGCTTGGTCACATTGAGGGACCATTTTATGTATAAGGCTACAATGATAGTGACAACTGATCCTTGTCCTTGAGGTTCTTTCATATAACTACAAAATAAGATGGAAACTTGTGAAAAGTAAGCATGCAAGGCAAAATTACAACAGCCAGGTAATTACCAAAGCAAGCTTAAGGCATATCCCAAGGCCACAGGTGACTGTCAAACAAACACATGCCGGCAGGGACCACTTGTTTAGAAGGGGTTTAGAAGGGCGATGTATTCTTCTGGGTTGCAAATGCTGAGTTACAACTCAGTCAGTTCTACCAGTGTGGTTTCATTTTTTTTTTTTTTCTAAAGAGAGAAGGACAGTGAGAGAGAGAGAGAGAGAATCAATTTTTTCTGATTTCGTTGCCCTGACACTTAGTTGTGTACGTGGGTGCCAGGGTTTGAACCCATGTAGTCACGCATGCCAGGCAGGCACCGTAACCATCGTGTGGTTTCATTTTTAAAATGTGTATATTAATTGAGCATCTGCTCGTACCAGATGTATCTGTGCTATTAATCACAACTGGATTTCTTGAGTTTCATGAATTCTCTTTTAAAGAGAGTGAAATTTTCTTTTATGTTTTCTCATGTGGTGATTTTTTTCCTCAGACAATGTTTTGAGCAACAAGAGTTCTCCTGTGGATGGACTTCAAGTATGAGGGAAATCTTGCTTCACTCCAGTTTTTACTCTTGAAAAGTGTTCTGCCAGTGAATGCTTCTGGTGGGAGGCAGTGGAAAAATTACTTTATCATGCCCGTGGAATAATTGCACTTGTGACGTTCATGACACTGGAGAAAGTAGCTTTGTGTGTAGGTGATGGGACAAAGTTGAAGCTGGTAGCTGGTGTAGGTGAACAAGAACAGCAGCATCAGTGGCTCCACCTATGGGCAAAGCATTGTGGCAGGTGGGAGGAATCTGAGTTCTTTCTCTACCAGGAGAGGTGAATTCCTTAGTTATTCTGGGGCTCCAAAGCCAGGACTTTCCACATGGTAGGCAAGTGAGCTACCATTGAGCTACACCCACAGCCCTGGTAAACTCCTTTCCTTAACTGGGATAGATCTTTATTTCTCTCGGGGAATGTTGGAAGTAGAATTGATGAGTAGGAGGCTTATAGTAGTTGTGCTTCCCATGGCTCACACTGTATTTGTTTCCTGGTTACATCCATCTTGGGAGCTACTGAGAAGCAGGCTCATCATAAAAACCCATTGCTTTTAAGCCATGACTGCAGTTTGATTATACTTTCTTTAAATTGAATGCATTTTGAAATCCTCTGTTATCAATTTCTTTTGGTGTTAGTAGGAGTTAGGGACAAAAATGAGAGTATACATAGGAATGGAAATTAAGTGGGGTGTTGGTGGCACATGGTGGAAATCCCAGCTACTTGGGAGGCTGAGGCCAGAGGATTGCAAGTTCAAGGCCAGCATGGGTGACTAAGTGAGAAATAAAGAGTGCGGGGGATGTAGCTCAGTGGTAGAGTGCTTACCTGGCATGCATGCCTGACGTTCAATCCCAGTACCACAAAAACAAAACAAAACAACAACAACAACACACACACACACACACACACACAGAAATAAAAGACAAAAAAGCAAAAGCAAGTCCCAAGTGAAGACAGCTGGCAGCTGGGTCGTTAGTAACGAGTTTGAGAGTTACTGTAAGAAGGGGTAGTGTTTTCCTAAAAGGATGTGTATATTATTAACTGCAGTCAGCTAACATTGGGATCATTTACTGTGCAACTTAAAAAAATATTTCCACACTCTGGACAGTCTGAGAAACTATGTATCTTTTAGAGGGTTTCCCCATTTCTAACTCCAGTTAACAGTAGATTCCTGTTTGCAATTGAAACTAATTAATTTATTCTCAAATTATTCCAGTTGTCTATTTCAGTAATGGGATAGGTTTGCTGAGCCTTGAGATTTATTTTTATAAAGAAGTGAAGCTGTCATTGAATTACTTTTGCAATGATAGGATCCGGGAGCATAGGAAACGTTCAGAATAGAGCCTTGTTTAATTTAGTTTCTGTCTCCTTCCAAAGCTCCTCTGTTGTTTTTCTTGGACTGAAGTTTAAGAAGAACAAAAATAAAAATATCTGAATCTATATCAAAGGTGATTATCTGAAAAGCAGCATTAAGCTTCTCAAATATTTAGCACCATAGCTTTTTAATTTTTTTATATCTAATTGAATAGAGGAAAAAATTAAGCAAGCATTGATAAAGACTTTAAAGCTTTAAAAGTTCGGTGAATCTATTTCAACAGTAATCCAGATTTGTCATTGCTTTATTTGATGAGTTTTTTAGATATCTAGTCATGTTGAGAGTTTAGGATAATGGTCAACAGTTTGGCCTCTAGAGTCAGACAGACTTAAATGTCAATTGTCACTTATTAGCTTATTAAGTCACAGACAAGCAAATTAACCTTAAATTAATCCTGTGAATTGAAATTAATGGTCCTTGTTCATAGGATGATTGAGCATTTCTTTTGTTTCAGGCACTTATATATTTAGTGTGTTACATGACTACTACTTATATTCATATAATAGTTAATGTGTGTAAAATATTTAGCATCATGTCTGGCTCAAATTATGTGCTTACTATGTAGTTATTATTATCATAATACTGTGTTACTTGGCATATTGTCTGTTATGGTTTGGATGAAAGGTGTGCCCTGAAAGTTTAATATGTGAGACAATGCAGAAAGGCTGATGGATGAAATGATTGGGCTATGAGGGCCTTACCCCAACTGGTGAATTAATCCTGATAGGGATTTAATTAGGGGGGGATCTGTAGGCTTGTGGGGTGTGGTTGGAGGAGGTGGGTCTTTGAGGGGGGGGTATGCCTTTATGATATATATTTTGTATATATACAGTGCAGTGCAGCCTCTCTCTCTACTTCCTGATCATCATGTGAGCCACTTCCTTCCCACCATACTTTTCCACCATGATGTTCAGCCCGACCTTGAGTCCCAAGGAATGGAGCCAGCCTTTTATGGACTAAGACCTCTGAAACCATGAGCTCCCAAAGAAACTTTTCCTCCTAAAATTGTTCTTATCAGGTCTTTTAGTCATAGTGGCTACAAAGCTGATTAAAACAACATCCTTAGCAAAATTGTCTTTCACTGGAGACCTGAACACCTTAGAGTTAGCTAATTTAGAGAAGAAAGTATAGCTATAAAAAGACAGCAAGGATGAATGACAGGAAAAGTTTAGTGAGAAGTCAGTCAGCCTGGTGGCTTTGGTTTCAGTTTTCATTTCCATGGTGACTCTTTGGTTTCAGTCTTCATTTCCATGGTGATTTTCTCCTTGAGAAAGGCTTTAACTTCCTCTCCTTCTCTTTCATCTAACTCTGGTAATGCATTCCTGAAATACCCTAGGTGTTGACACAAATAAAATAATTTCAGTGTTTGAATACACATTGAAATTTCCTCTAGAACTTTTCCTCTAGAACTTCTGAGGCTATGAGTAGGAGTTGACTCTGTTTTGTTATTTCTTTCCAAAATTTACATTCTACTAAAATGCAAGTGGTTAATGGTCATATTATTGTCTAGAAATTGATAGAATTTAAATTTAGATATATTTCTAAATCTGTATAAATATCTATATGGATTTTGCAAGCCAGAGAATCCAGGACCCTTCCTGTTCAACAGAACCTTGCTAATTGGAAAACAAGTGGGAGAACAGGAGCTGTTTTGGTTTAGCTGGGAAAAGAAGTGAGATGTGGTTCTTCAAGGGGAGGGAAAAAGAAAATTAGCCTAAAGTTCAGGTGGAAGGAGCCAACAAAATCAGTGGGTTAATTCTGAGTTGGGTAACAGAGTCTATTTTATAGCAGTATTGATCATATATGCTACAAAGCACACAGACCCATTTGTTGAGGTTTGCATACTATTGATGGTATTGGGTAGTTGAGTTTGTGTATTCAGTTATGATGCACTACAGTTTCTTTAGGAGTAGTGTCTCAGAACTTAGGTATGTTCTTTGGTTACTTCACCTATACGTATTAATATGAAAAGCTAGCCAGTGGCACTGTTCCACCTGTTGGAATGAATGCCTTTTACGTAAATGTCATGGGCAGTGCCTTCAATGTAGCAGAGGAAGTGGGTCCTTTTCTAATAGAAATAATAGCTAACATTTATTGAGTGATTCTTGAGTGCCAGACATGGTGCTTAGTGCTTCCTTATTTATATTCCAATACTTCTAATCCCTGGGGAAAGGACTCTTGTCCTTAGTTAGGTTAGATGACTCTTAGTGAGATAGGACACAAGTGGCAGTGTGGATTCCACTCCAAGGTGACTTGAGTGAAGAACCTATGTCCTTTCCACCCTAGCTTCTCATGGGAAAAATACCATCCCATGGAGAGGTGAGTTCACTTTGCAAGGGTCCAGAGGTCAAGGTGGAACTGATGTCTGTTTCTTGAAACTGCTGGGAACTGTACACTCATTTGAGGCAAGAAGGTGTTCTCTGCTGATATTGCTGTCTTTTTGAGGAAAAAAAGAAAAATAAAATTATTTTCTTTTCTGTCTTGAAAATCTCCCTGCAATAATTAGGCACTGCTAACTCTAAAACCCAATATTAATTCCTGTACAAGCTATTTTTCAACCTTTCAAAGTTATTTCCTGCTCTGGATTTTTTCTATACAGAATGATTTTATGAGAGTTACAACATATCAGTTTCCCTAGAAACTGAGGCACAAGTAAATCGTTTGGTAAAGGTCAAACCAAGTACCCAAATTTGTTTGGGAGATGAGACATTTCAGTTTTGAGTCCTCAATTCTTTTCCCTTGTGCTGATTTTAAGCAGATGCTGTATCACTGAAGCCACTGTGATATGACCCCCCTGAATACTCCCTGGTCTTTGTGCCTCACTTTCTGAATTAATGGGACAGGGAAGTGTGTTAATACCTATTTCCTTACCCTGCCAATCACGCCTCATATCTTTGTGGTTGGGCTTCTTCCACCACTTCCTTGGAATTATTCTGCACAAGGTCACCCAGAACCTGCTTATTGTTAAACACAATGGATGCTTCCAACGCTCTGCTTACCTCTGTAAATCCGATGATACTGCTTTTGTTCTAGTGTGAAGCATCCTTCTCTTGCTTGCAGCTGTGTCTGCTGTATTTTGCTTTCCTGTCTGGCTGCTGCTTTTCAATTTAGATTTCCTTTGCTCCTTCTTTAATTATTAGTGTTCCATCTCATGCCTGCTTTATTTTGATTTTACATACTATCTTTGTATAACCTCAGTCACTCTTATAGTTGTGATTATCTGTATGGCTACATGGGATGTCTTGTTCAGGTTTCCTTTTTGGATTGAACCGTGGACTTCTAGGGTGGATTGATGTATAGCTCTACCCACTTCCCCAACTCAACAGGTCTAAACTTGTCCCAGACAGAGCTTGGCAATGCCATCTCTTCCTCAGTGGAAACCTGGTAATCCTGTTTTGACCATCTCAGAGTCATATATTGCTATCTGCTTGATAGATTAGGCTCAGAAACTCAATGTTATTCTTCCTCTCTTCCCTCTTTTCCTCCCCTCCCTTCCTCTTCTCCTCCCTTTTCTTCTTCCTCCTCCTCTGTCTTCTTTTGCTTATTTCCTTCCTATATCAAATGCATGTAAGTCTTATTACATTAACTTCTAAATGCCTTTTATTTAATCCCTAAACCCCAATGTTCTCTTTCATGTAATGAAGAAAATTTAATCACTTCATAGGATTGTAGTGGAGATAAAATCAAATTTCATATCCAGTCATTCTCCCTAACGCCTGGCATGCTGTAAATGCTCAATAGCCACTGCCCTCTGCATCTGGTTTTGCTCCCATCTCTTTCTATTCTCCACATTTCTGTCCAACTTAATCATTAATAAGCAAATCTGAGCATGCCCTCACTTTCACATGACTTCCCAGCGCAATTAAAATGAATTCTATACTCTTTGCCTGGCATTTAGGACCCTGGGGCATTTGTCCCCATTCCCATATCTCTTCAACCTTATTTCTATTTCTTCTTCACATTTCAGTTTAGATGTTGTTTACTCTAGAAACCCTTTGACAATCCCATTACCTGAGGATGGGTTAATTACTCTATCTTCTTCCATTCACAGATCCTACCCTAACTTGTAGCAGATCCTGTTGCAATTATTTATTTATTTTTTATTTTTTTGAACCAGGGATTGAAACCAGAAGCACTTGATCACTGAACCACATCACTAAGCCTTTTTTATTTTCATTTTGAGACAGGGTCTTGCTAAGTTGTTTAGGGCATTGCTAAGTTGCCAAGTCTGGCTTTGAACTTCCAACCCTCCTTCCCCGGCCTCCTAAGCTGCTGGGATTACAGGCATGTGCCACCTCACCCTGCTATTTATGTTTTGTATGAACACTTTTCTGTAGATCTGTGAAGTAAGAGACTACATTTGTCTTGATCACTTCTTGTATTCACTTAATTGCATAATGTCTAGGATATAGTTGGAATTCTGGAAATATTTGTTGAATAACTGAATATTTATTTGCTTCTTATATAACTTCAATCTTTTTTTTTTTTTTTTAAATTT
>PVKS010025214.1:0-30123 GCA_004027875.1 Aplodontia rufa
ATATATATATACACATATGGACATTTGTATTTGCTATAGAGGTATAATGTAGAAGAACCAAGAGACTGGCGTGTGGGCAATGTGGAGGTAACTGTGGTTTAGGATCAAATGCATATGTTGTTGTTACTTTATATGCATTTATGATTGTACAACAACTCAAGTTCTTAGTTAAAAAAAAATTTTTTTTAGCCCTGGTTGGGTGCAGTGGTGCAGGCCTGTAATCCCAGCAGCTCAGGAGGCTGAGGCAAGAAGATTGCAAATTCAAAGGCAGCCTATGCAACTTAGCAAGGCCCTAAGCAACTTAATGAAACCCTATCTCAAAATAAAAAATAAAAAGGACGGGGAATGTGGCTTAGTGGTTCAATGCCTTTGGATTCAATCCCCAGTACCAAAAAATTAAAATTAAAAATTAGAAAAATAAAGAGTTTTAGCCCCAGCAAAATTCCATCTAGAACAGAAAGTAAAATCTTGCTTTAACAACAAAATCTAAACTCCAAAGACCAGAAATGATGAACTCAAAGATCTGGCCACTAATAGGTGACATATTATTATTAAGGATGGCTGGATTTGAGGTAGTTATTGAGAAACCTAAGCTGTTTCAGGACTTGCCTCTTCCCAGGGAAATGGAGGGGTGAGGCATCATGGTATGACTGGCTGAGTCCTGGGTTGGGCATTGAATGACAGGGTGGTTCAGTGGTATCACGCTTGCCTGGCATGCATGAGGACCTGGGTTCAAACTCCAGCACCACATACACGACTGACTGTCAGAGCAAAAAAACCAGATGGAAAACGAAATAAAGTGGATTATCTCTTTTTTTCCTTTTTCATTCTCTCTCTCCCTCTCTCAAAAAAAAAAAAAGGACAGGTCTCTGATCCCCCTGTGCTTCTAAATCAAGAAAGCTACTTTCTTTCTTGAAACTTCCATTTCCTCATAAATGAGTGGGACCACATCAGTCATTCTCAACCTTTCTTCCCCCTATGACATGCGTGACACATTCCTGTGGCAGCTGGGTAATTATGGCAGAATCTGAGGTACTCTTATAGGATGGGGATGTATTTCTCAGGTTTCTTTCTTTCCTTTTTTCCTTTTCTCCCCCCACCCACCATGGCCTCATTTGAACACTATAACAATATAAAGAGAGATCATCTGAGCACATGCCTGTACTCCCAGCATCTCAGGAGGCTGAGTCAACTCTAGAGGCTTGAGGCCAGCCTCAACAACTTGATGAGGTCCTAAGCAACTTAGCAAGACCTTGTCTTAAAAAAAATAAAATAAAATAAAAAACAGCTGGAGCTGCTGCTCAGTGGTAAAATTCCCAGTACTAAAAAGAACAAAAGAAAGCTGATTTGAGACTTTTTCAACTTGAACATTGTCTGATTCTAAGCAGAAAAGGTAGATTTCTTATTTTGTGTGATTGTTTCAAAACCTGGGTGTGGGGGCTGGAGCGGTGGCTCAGTGGTTACAGCGTTTGCCTTGCATGTGTGAGTACTTGGTTTCAAACTCCAGCACCACGTACACGATGAAGTGTCTGAGCAACGAAAGCCACATGAAAAAACTAAATAAAATTGATCTGTCTCTCTCTCTCTCTCACTGTCCCTCTCTCTTTAAAAACAAAAACAAAAACCAAAAAAAACCTGGGTGTGTCCCAGCCTGCCTCCCCAAAAGAACAAAATTGATTTGGGTGGCTTAAACATCATTCTCTTTTGAGTGGGAGAAGGTTGCCCTCTTTTCTCTTTCTTCTGCCTTGGGTCAACCTCTCCACCCATCCCTTCCAAAGCCCAGAAGGGCTTGGACAGCAGGACAGGTACATTTTGGCACAGAACCTAACTTTAATCCATGGCCCTCTGAAGCACATCCAACCCCAGGGAGATCTGAGCTGAGCTTAGTGAGAGAACCAAAGGTCAGCTTTCCTTTCCCCTTTCGGCAAGCAGCAAACAAGAGTGTCCTGCAGAGGGCCCAGGCCAGATAGACTTACATGGAGCACACTGGAGTCTTTTTGTTTCTGCCCTCCCTATATTTTGGAAGCTCCAGCGGGAATGTGGCCTGAATTTAAACACTCAGGGCTGTGACCATTAACAGTAGGCACTTTTGTAGATTCATGCAGCCCCTCCTGCCTCTCTTCTCCCCTGGCCTTGAATGATCTGTTGTTTGCGGACAATTCATTTGTTGTACTCCAGAGACCGGCCTGATCCTGGCTCTCTCATTGTCTCTTATATGAGAAACAAAAGCTGTCTTCTTAGTCCAGAGCACCACACCGATAAAAGACTGATTAAAGCCTCTTTTGTGGTGAAATTTAATAGGTCTGGGTTGGGCATTATATTTGATTAACCCCAACCAGTCATTACATGGCATTTTATATACAGTATAGCTACGCCCAACTGCTCTTGGCTGGGCGGAGCCGGTCTTTGAACTCCTGAATGGTGCTAGGATGCCATTGGCAGAGCTGTCGCCAGCGAACAGAAGTCAGTGAACATATCTCCCGGCCTTGGCTTCCCTTTCAGGGCCTCCTTTTGGCAGAGTCTAGCTGGTTCCTCAGTTGGGAGAAACCTTTTCCTGACCAATCCTGGCCTCAGTTTGGAGAGGTTAAAGACTCAGGTCAGCCCCAAGGGGAACCCACACCCTCCCTGCTGCCTGCTTTCCCAGGCCCCCTCCCTCTTAGTAACTAGATAGTGACCTTGCTTAAGCAGCCTTCCTTCTGCCTTGCAGTTAAACTCTGAGATTTAGCCGAGGCAGGATGCCAGGCCTTCTAAGAACAGGCTGATGTTCCCCCTTTTGCCTCTATTCTAACACCTGCCCTTCCCACTGCTGATATGAGCCCTGGTCTTTGAAATATTCCCTGTTCCCCTGCCTCTTTCCCCTCCATTCTTCATCTCCTGCAGGGCCTTCCTGAAGATGATCTGAGCCTGGACTGTGACTTGCCAACCATCCAGCTGGATTTCCTCCAGCTGTCCAAACCAATGAGAGTGATGGCTCGGGTCCCGGGCCCACCTTACTCCCCTGGAGTACTCTTTCCCCCTAGGATGTAGGAGTGTAGTGGAGCTAAGAGTCAGGTATGGAGAGTAGGAGGCCAGTCTGGTGTCAGGGAGATTCTTCCGACAGGTGACTGAAGGGAATACCCTTGAGAATTCCTTCCTCCTTCGCAGATGCTGGATACTCTGCCTGCACCCCCGACACAGCCCTGGGCTTAATGACTGGTGTAGTTAGTTATCTGTGTCCTCTACATTATTGCACATTTGAAAGCAGGGACTGTGCTTTGGCTTTGTGAGCTCAGTGCACAGTCAGGCTTCATTTTCTTTTTTAATACATTGAATGGGTAATTTGAAAAGTGAGAACCACCCTCCCACTCCCCATCCCCGCCCCTCCAATGTGGAATCTCCATTCTTCACATGCACCTGCCCTGCCTGACACCTCTCAGCTGAAATAGCACTTCTATAGGTAAGAAACCTTCTGGGATGAAGCAAACATAGCTACGCTAGCTTTCTTTGGTAAATAATTGTGCGGTTTCACCTTTTCCGTCCTTTTACTTTCTACTTTTTGATGTCTCTGCTTTTCAGATGTTTCTCTCAAAAAAAAAATATATAGCTAAAGTTTATTTATTTTAAAGAGGAGGGGAGAGGTAGAGAGAAACAATTTTATTTTTATTTTTTCCATCTGGCTTTTTGTTTTTCCTACCCTTAGTTGTGTATGTGGTGCTAGGGTTTGAACCTGGGTCCTTACGCATGCTGGGCAAGGGCTCCTACCACTGAGCCCCCTCTCCAGTCCCTAGCTAGAGTTTATTTATTATTGTCTGACAACCTCTACCTTCTAACTTCACTAAGCTAAACCAAACTAAATCATCTATTTCACTCCCAATGACTGATGTACTTATCATTTTAAATTATTTATTTATTTATTCTGCAGTACTGGGGATTGAACCCAGGGCCTCACTCATTTTAGGCAATTGCAGCACCACTGAGCTTCATTCCCAGCCATTTTTATTTTATTTTGAGACAGAGTCTCACTAAATTGCCCAGGTTGGCTTTGGACTGTGATCCTCTGCCTCAACCTCCTGAACAGCTGGGATTAACAAGGTTCATTAGAAGGTATGACTTTAGGGGCTGGAACAGTGCAGTGGTTATGGCACTTGCCTGGCATGCACAAGTACGTGGGTTCAAACCCCAGCACCACGTACACAAGGAAGTCCTGGAGCAATGATAGCTACATGAAAAACTAAATGAAAAATTGATTCTCTATCTCTCTCTGTCTTTTGAAAAAGAAAGAAAGAAAACATGACTTTAGCCTTAATCTTCTTTTGTGAAAAAACAGTGACTACAGGAGAGAGAAAACCCACTGGTTTTGGTGTGAATCACCACAAAGCTGAAAGGAAAAGCCTTAAGTTTTCAGGTATGTGAAGCTGAAGCTCACAACTCAGAAGTTGTGTGTGTTTTTCTATCCACTCATTTGGAATTTACCTGCCCATCAAGATCCACTGTGGATGGAGTATACTAAAACTCAGATGTCCAGGCCCTGCCCTTAGAGGTTCTGAATGAATGGAGCCTCAAATTTTGTATCATTAGGACTAGGAGTGTAACTCAGTGGCAGAGCACTTGCCATGCATACACCAGGTCCTGGGTTCTATCCCCAGCACTGCAAGGTTAAAAAAAATTGTTTTTGTAGTTCTAGAAATAAGCCACAATGTTTGGATGTGCAGCCACGGTTGTAAAAGTTATGTTTATATACTGAAATTTCTCATTCTAAGGAAAACATTTGAAGACATTTATGGTGTAAAGCCATTATTTTTTTACTGCACATAGAACCTTTAGGTTTGACAGTTTGGTCAGTACACATTTTAGTCCCCAAAATATGAACAAGTTGATGACATTCCATAAGTTTTCTCAAGAAGTTGCAAGGCCTGGAAACAGAAGAGCAGAGGAAATTCATTTTCTGCAGTAATGAAGACCCCTACTTTCAGATTCTTGAGGCAGAACCAATGTTGGATTTGTAGGAGACCAGAATTTGATTGGGAAGAATCTTAGCATACAACTAAGTAACCAGGAAAGATTATTTTTGTTTCATATGAAAATAAGATATTTTAAGAAACTCTAAAGCTGGGTATGGTGGTGCATGCCTATGATCCCAGCGACTCAGGAGGCTGAGGCAGCAGGGTTGAAGTTTGAGGCCAGCCTCAGTCACTCAGTAAGACCCTGTCTTAAAAAGAAAAAGGGGGTGGGCAGGTACAGCAGTGCATGCTTGTAATCCCAGCAAGTCAGAAGACTGAGACAGGCCTCAACAACTTAGCAAGATCCTAGGCAACTTAGCAAGACCCTGTCGCAAAATAAAATATAAAAAGAGCTGTGACTCAGTGCTTAAGTGCTCCCCACCGCCGGTTCAATTCTTGATACCAAAAAAAAAAAAAAGAAAGAAAGGAAGAAAAGATAAAGTCACATTCTTTTATATCCAAAAATAACTAAAAAAAATTTTAGGATATCCAAAAAGAATACCCAATGGAAGTTTTTATCATTTCATTGAGGACAATCAAGGAAGAAATGGAATTTCTTAGGCCCAGCACTGAGGCTAGGTCCCACAGACTAGGGCAGCCTAAATCTGAAATCAGATGTGGATTAGAATCAAGGGAAATCAATACCAGAGGGACAGCCAACCGCCAGGTGGGGAAGAAGCCCATCTCAGAGTGCAGCTTCTCAGGAAGGAGAGGCAGGGAACAGGGCCTGGGCCCTGGTGCTCTAGGAAACCAGTAGCCCCAGGTGCACAGCTGGAAGCCATGAGGCCCACAAGCCAAGTCGGACACAGCCAGGGGAATCCCAGGATTGTTGATGCCCAAGAACCTGAAAGCAGGTAGGCATGTCACCTCTGGGATTGTCACCTCGTAGCAGAATTCTGGTCTGGGAAAAGTAAGGAAGGTCCTTGAATGGTGGGGATCGGAGAATTGGATGGGTCACTAAGAAAGGGATGTGTGTGTCAGGCAAACAGACTGGAGGTCCAGTGTCCAGCATCGGATCACATATCTTTAGAAGGATTTGCACTTTTAAATGTGTCAAGCACATGTATTTTAGAAAGATGTACTTTTTAATATCTAGCTATAAAATATGTGTGCTATAATATAACTGAGGTCACCCTGCCCTTTACAGCTGCACAAGATTGACTCATTCCCTAATTTGTTTAAAGTTCAGCGTTTTCCTCAAAAAAAAAATTTTTTTTTGTGGTAAAGCCCCAAGGGCAAATTCAGTCAATTTTAGATCTCCTTTCCTGCCTCTGCAGAATTAATTGTTTGGGGATCGAATTGCCACTGCACAGGCTGCCTCTCACTCTGTAGGCCTAGACTTGGAGTCAGCCCTTTCCTGGATTCATAGCACCCACCCACCTCCACTGAGTCATACAAAGTCATCTGCGTATGGCAAATTTTATTGAAAATAGGGGCAGTGAGAGGATAATATCATAGCAATGCTCATAACTTACGGTAAAAATCTGTTGCTCCTGTTTTTAGAAATTCTTTACTACTTTGGAACATTGCTCAATCGCTTCCTTCTCTTTTGTGCTCTCTAGCAACTAAATTTCTATTAATTTCTCATGCTTTTAGGGTTTAAGGTATTTTTCTGTCACAAGAGGTTTATCTTAAACCAGTACTACTCCTACACCCAGAGGAGAGGGGACCCTCCTTAGAGGAGCAGGCTCTGGTCATTCTCAGGCTCTGTCCCCACCTGTATGCTGAGGTGTCCACTTAGTCAAGGGACATGGCTGCCCAGGGTTTGCCCTCCACCTTACTTTCTAGACCACATAGGAAATATTTTATGGTTTCTATTGCAAGTACTTAATTCTGCCATTGAGCATGAAAATAATTTTAGAGTAGGCATGACCATTTTCCAATAAAACTTTATTTATAAGAACAGGGAGCAGTCCAGATTTGGCCCATAGACTATGGCTTGCAGACCACTCTTCTAGACCACCCTGCTCGTCTTGGGGCCTGGGTGTACTTCCGGGGCCTGCTCCACTCTGCTCACGGGGTGCTCGGTGCCTGTGTGCACACTCCTAGGCCGAGTGGTGGCTGGATGGGTGTGTTCAGAGCTCAGCCGTGAAGGTTGGGATGCCTTACATGCATGCTGAGGTTTCCTTCAGATGGCATGAAATTGGGGAGCAAAGAAATGGGGTTGGGGTTCGTGGGCAAGAACCCTGGAGCCTAGCTCTCCCCAGGATTCTAAATTCTAGCTGAGAATTCTGAGAAGCCCGTAGACTCTGTATTTCGATCTGGCCTTCCAGGGCATGAAGGAGGATATTTAACAAAATAAGAGAACATAACAACATTTTGCTAAACAGTTCGTTAATTTCTTAACTTTAAATATTTAGATATATAGTAGTGGCCCTCCTTTCTAATCCAATCTCATCCCTCCCTCCATGAATGTCAAGGGATTTTCTTTCTTATTTCATTTTTTATTTTCTTCCAATACTGTGGATTGGAACCAGGCCTTGAGCTACACCCTATAACCCTCAAGGGGTTTTCTTAAGCAAAAATCTGATTAATATTTAAAATGAATCTTGATGTTTTAAAATTCTTAAACATTTTTTTTAAAGAGAGAGTGAGAGTGAGAGAATCAATTTTATTTAGTTTTTCATGTGACTCTCATTGCTCTGACACTTCACTGTGTATATGGTGCTGGGGTTTGAACCTACAACCTTGTGTATGCCAGGCAAGTGCCGTACTGGCCAAGCCACTGCTCCAGCCCCTGATTTTTTTTTTAATTCTTCATTTTTTAATTCCACATTTCTTTTTTCAGCTCTAAACATTCAAAGTCATCACCTGATGTGTAGTTAGTATGATTTGGTGCTAATTCCTAGGATGAGCAAGAGCTCCTTACACCCGTCCAAGTTCAGAATCAGTTAGTTCTAGGATCAACCAAGGAGGGCTAAATCATCTGGTGGGGATCTGGAAGTTTACCTAGGGAAAGATGTGTGCCAAGATCAATAAAGTTTAGACACCAAGGTTCCCAAAAGCTAGGATGGCTAAGAATGGAAATCTCAGGGTTCAGGCGTACCCTGAAAATCAACACCGTGACAGAAAGACACATGGGGATAATGAGCTTCTTCTGAGCTCTGATGCTGTTAGGCTAGGAGGCTGGAAAAGGGACACTACAGCTGGTCGGGAGGGCTTTTCCCTCGTGTTTCTCTTGGCCATCTGTTCCGAACTATGCCATCAGCTTCCCGTTGGAAAGGTCAGGATGGGCGTGTGGGTAAAGCGTAATGTTGGCGCCACATGCCGCATTAGATGCAGCTGCTCTTGGCTTGATCACGCCTGAGTTTGCACCCAGGACCCTCAAAAGCTCTGTGCATTATGGTAATTAGCCATCTGCTGCAGCCTTTCCAGGACCGGCTGATCACAAAAGGCAGCCAGGAAGCTCTCTGACAACAGCAGAAATGGAGGTGCGAGGAGAGGCCTGGTCCCACGGGCTCCTCTGCAGGCCCTTCCTGACACTGTAAAGCCTTGAAGGGACTTGGCCCACACTGGGTCAAATGAGCAAAGGATCTCCCCACTGATGTACTTAGTCAGCCATCCAAAGACAGTTGCTGAACAGAGGACTCGAGTCTGCTGAGACAATGAAAGCACTTTCCCTTCCCTTGGGGAAGCATAAATAAACACCATTTTTTTGTTGTTGTTGTTTTGAGTAATGACTTTTCCTTTGGGGACTGTTTACAAATAGCATGTTTGGCAATTTTTATATTATCAGTTATTATTGGAACTTTAAAATTGTACGTAAGTAGCCAGATATATTAGTAGCAGCAGTTAGAATATAACTACTTGTACTCTAACATTATTTGTGGCATAACATATAGCAATATGTATATGTTGCATATTTATGCACTTATATCAAAACCTACAAATATCTATTGGTAGAGATGCTGTCATGGGTAAACAACCTTCTGAGGATGGAAATTTCAGTTTATTTTTAGTGCAACTGACACTGAACCCAAGGCCTTGCGTATGCTAAGCAAGTACACTACCACTGGGCTACACCCTCATGAGCACCTGTGCACACAGATAAGCTAGAGAGTAACGCTAGGAGTCACAGATTTATACTTGTACACATCTATGTAATATATATGCTTATTTACTTACTCATTTATTTAACCACTGAGGCACATTCCCAGCCTGTATTATCTTTTATTTTGAGCAGGGTCTCCCTAAGTTGCTTATGGCCTAAGGTGCTAAGACTGGCCTCAAACTTGCAACCCTGCTGCCTCAGCCTCCCAAGACTCTAGGGATACAAGTGTGCACCACCATGCCCAGCTTGTAGTATGTTTTAAGGGTTTTTAAAAAACTTTAAATACACATAAATGCATACACAAATATAGAGCTATTACTCTGCATGAGGAGTGGGTAACATGTAGAAGTTAAGACTGGGGAATTGGTTCAGTGACACACCTGTAACCCAGCTACTCAAGAAGCTGAGGCAGGAGGATTACAAGTACGAGGCCAGCATGGGCCACCTAACAAGACCCTGTCTCAAAATAAAATAAAAAGGCTTGGGGATGTAGCTTATTGGTAGAGCGGGTTCAATGAAGCTTATTGGTAGAGTGGATTCAATCCCCATTACCAAAAAAAAAAAAAAAAAAAAAAAAATCCCAGTTCTGCCATCCCAAACATATGTGTGCTCATAGGAGGATTTTACTCTTTGAATCAGGAAAAGGAGAAGCAAGCAAACCTCAGCTCCTCAGGGACATTGGCTGAAATCAGATGTGAGCTTTGTTAGAGTTCCTAGGGAGGACCTGAAATAGAGGTATGGCATGGTAGGAACATTCGGGGAGGGAGCAAGAGGCTGAGACATGCTAGCAGGTGGGGCATTCAGTAGTGAAGTGTGGCTGTATGTGTAATAGTGAGGCACATGTGAGCATTCTGGAAGCATGGCGAAGGGCCTAACTGGTTGGGGAGGTGGGACGACGGGCAGGGGGATCACAGTGGAGTTCCCTTGGGTCTGATCTTGAAGGATGCATGCATGGTCACAGGGATGAGCAGAAGCATCTCAGGAGTTGAAATAGCAGCCACCAAGGCGTGGGAATGCAAGATGTGTCCTGGTGGTGGAGATTGTCTGGGGTGGCTGGAACCTAGTGTGATGAAGATGGAACCCACAAGGGTGGATTCTGGTGGAAAAGGGCCCAGCAGTCATCTTCATGACTGGGGCTTTGAAGCAGGGGAATTTGGAATTCAGACTTAGGTTTGAGAAAGATCATTCTGACATCTGCACCTGGGGAGAATGGGAGGATTAAAGGAGGTTGAGGCAGAAGGAGGTGACGGTGACTGGGACACTGCCACTGGGGAAAAGAGTGAGTCTCAGACCCTGGCGGGGGTAGGACTGGTAGGACTTTCAGGTGTGAGAGAGAAGGAAGTTTCCAGCTTGACTAGTGGAGTAAGCATCTGTGCTCTTAAAAAAAAAAAATTAGGAAGGCAGCTCTGAAGGCTTGGGAGTTCTGTCCTGGACACAGTGTAGTGAGGTGAGGGCAGGAAATCAAGGTCAATGCAACCAGAGCGGAGCCAGAGGGCTTTACACACTCGTGTACACCCCACTCGCACTTGGGCTAATTGGGTAGACAGAGCGGGAGTGCATACCAGGAAAAGGCCCTCAAACCCCCACGTGCTCTGCAAACCCCCACGTGTGGTCTGACCTCTCTCCTGTTCACACACACACACACCCTGCCCCAGCTCACTCAGCTCCCACCGTGCTGGCCTCCCCTCTGTCTGCTGAACCTGCCAGACACACTCCCAGCTAGGCTTCAGCTGTTTCCTCTGCCTAGGAATTTCTCCCCCACATATCCACCTCCCCAGCCTCACTCATCCAAGCCACTGCCTGAACTTCAGTGCCCACTCATACTTCACCTTCAGCCCCTCATTCTTCTCTGTCGTCTCCGTTTGTATGTTGACCGGTGTTGTTCATTTCCCCTGTGAGATCATACACTGCACAGGGGCAGCAATTCCTGTCTTTTTGGGTCACTTACATATCCCAAGCACTTAGAACAATGCTTGGGATGTGGTAAGCATTCCATACAGAATCGTTGAATAAATGAATCTTAAAATGAGAATTTATCTTTAAAAAGAGAATACAAATTATAAATGTATTTTAATGTATATTTCACAAAATATAGTCTGTAGCTAGAACCATTGTGATTCCTAGAGCAAAGAATAAGTCAAGTATTTCTTATTCGGGAGGGTAATAATTTTTCTGAAAAAATTGTTGGACAGTTTGTTAAAACTTAGACCAAATCTTTTTTTTTTTTCAGTACTTAAGATTGAAAAACCAGGGGGCACTCTGCTATTGAACTGTATTTCCAGCCCTTGTTTTTTATTTTGAGACAGACTCTCATTAAATTGCCCAAGCTGGCCTCTAAATTGCAATCCTCCTGCCTTGCCCTCCCAAGTAGCTAGGATTCCAGACTTGCACCAATGTGCTCAACTACTTAGACCAATTCTTATTTAACTTTTGTAGTATGACCATAAAAAATGCATCATTTGCTAAAATACTTGAGGTTTTAATCAATTTTCCCAAGTACATCTCTCTTACACAAAAACAAATAAGTGTAATAAATAAGTATAATTAATTGAGATATAATTTATATACCATGAAATGCTCAGATCTTCAGTGTATCATTTAGTTTTTAGCAATTCCTATTTTTTTATCAGTTGAATATGGACTTATAATTGAGGGGGAATCATTATCAAACAATCAAGAACAAATGTACATTCACATATTTAGCCAAAGCTGATGCCATTCCATGGTTCCCGCCTTGGGTTCCCCATGGTTCTGTTTCCCCCAAATGAACCCTTGTGCTAAATGGACTTCTTGTGGAGGTCGGAGATCATCTTCTGAGTTGATTCCCCCATACTCCCTCCCTCCAGTCTCCTAGATGTCCTTCCTAGTCCCTCCCCGATTCCTACCCCACCCCGCTACGTCTCCAGGTATCCTAGGCAAGGTTCTCCCTAGCAATTCCTATTGAGATAGAATATTTCCATCATCCCAGAAAGCCCCTGGTACCTTGCCAGACAGCACCCCCCCCCCAAGTCTCTGTTCTGATTTCTGTCACCACAAGTTACTTTTCCTGTTCTAGAATTGCTAACAAATTGATTCATGCAATATAGTTTTCTTGCTCAAGCTTTTTTCCCCGAGTTGAGATCTATCACACAGTTGTGTGTATTCCAGCTCATTTGTTTCTACTCTTTAGTAGTGTGCCAAAGACTTTTCATGTTTTGAAAGGCTTACTCTGTTTACCTCCTCTGCAGATTTTATCAATTGCTTCTTGTTCCGACACTGGCTTTGCATGTGGTTCAAGTAGTTCTTTTTCATTTTATTCACGATATAAAGTTTTGTGACTTCTACAAGACTTGCCATTTTACTTTGTGACCAATTCCAATCGCATTGCAATGTATCAACAAATATATTTCTGACAATGCATTAGAAACCAACAACAACAAAAAATAAAGTTTGACCAAAAAAGAGTGTGTGGTTAGACATTATTAGTATAAAAGAATGAATGTTAGGAGTGGGGACTAATTTTATTTTTTTATTTTAATTTTTTTTAAAAAAGAGGGACAGTGAGAGGGAGAAAGAGAAAGAGAGAATCAATTTTAGTTAGTTTTTCATGTGGCTTTTGTTGCTTTGACACTTCGTTGTGTACATGGTGCTGGGGTTTGATCCTGTGTCCTTGTGCATGCCAGGCAAGCACCATAACCACTGAGCCTCTGCTCCAGCCTGACTAATTTTACTAACAATCACTTTATTGGTGAGTATTTTCATGTTTTGATCACTTTTGCTTTGTAAAGCAACCTCCTTATATAGGAACAAGATGATGACCATTCGTATGAAGAATACTTCCTCCCTTGTGTGTATATTACATACAAATCCACTGTCCGGAATTTCAGAATCACTTGTGTGTATACATTTACTAGCTTCTTGTTATTGTCCATTTGAAACCATAAACTTGCAGAAAATAGATACTCTTATTCTGGTTCATAGACATTCCTTTGACTCAACTATATAAAAATGCCCATATTTGAGCATTTTTGAACTACAAAATTAATAATTTCATGAGGCTCAACTTTGTGGGTTCTAAAAAAATTATTTTGATTGACACATAATATCTGTACATATTAATGAAGAACAATGTGATGTTTTGATTCATATATATATATTGTATAACTTAGTGGTTTTTATACTGCCAAGTTGTCAACCATTACTGGGTAGTGGAATCATTTTTAATAGATTGGGATTTGCATTTTTATTTAATTTTAATTTTTTTGTGTGATACGGGCTTTACATATGCTAGGCAAGCAGTCTACCACTGAGCTATATTCCCAGCACCCACGTTTTAAAGAACAAAATAGCCTAGAATAGAAAATGTCACAGGGTTTATCATGTTGTGAAATTACATATTGCTTTGTGAAACTTCTTTCAGCACAGCACTGTGTATATGTATTATATCAGTGACATTATTGATTTGCATGCTTTAATAGAAACTAAATAGTGAGGCTTAGATAAAATGTGGCATTTTGGTTTGGTTTGGTTTTTTCACTTCTTTATAAGTCTGAGCCTGAAGGTGGCTCAGAGCTGTAGGGCTAAGTGGGACTTAGAGAATCTGCTTTTGCTGAAAGCAGTGACTCTTCGCCTAGACCTGCAAATGTCTTACGGATGACCGGAAGCAGGATAAGACTTGGCATCTCTGCCTTCATGTTGTATCTGCCCCTTTTATTACATTAAACTTTGGGTCATGTCCCTGCTCAGCTCTGTACATAGACATGTAAATCCTTCAAGGAGTGCTCCTCTAAGACTACTAATATGAAGTTGGTTAGCCCTAAATTACCTACCTATCTTGTCCCCCTTCAAGACTGGGCTAGATTTGCAGGGAGATTTACAGCATCCTGTTTCTGACCCCCAAATCTTCCTCTATCTAAACTGAGTGTTCCCGTTGGCACCCTGAACACAGGGCTGGGATGCTGGCTCTCACTTTGCCTTCCCCTTCCCAATGTGGCCATATGGATCAAAGTTTCTTTTCCTGCTGTTCACCATTGCCTTTTGGGGTTGTTTTTGGGGAGAGTGGCCAGACCTGGTTTGCTGGGACCTGCAGAGGCAGGCGTCTGGCCTAGGACTCCAGTAACAGGCAGCTCTGAACCATGCAGTTCTGCAGGCACCAAGGTCCCTTCCAGTTGGTGGTTCTTCTACCTCTTGGGTGTTCTCATGCACATGGTTGAAGCTGGCTCATCGTCACCTCTTACTCCCCCGACCCAAAGATAGTTACATGTAAAAATGGAGCATTCAATAACAACTGTCTCTTCTCCTCTAGACCACCTTTCTAATATGCATAAGCTGAGCAAATATTAATATTTTGCCACATTTGCTTCATCACTCTCTCCATCTGCACACAGATTTGTCCTGAATCATTTGTGAGTTAGGCATATTACTCCTTTACGCTCAGAGTCCTGTGTGCATTTCTTAAAAACAAGAACATCCCCTTATATAAGCATGATAGGGGCTGGAACAGTGGCTCAGCGGTTATGGTGCTTGCCTGGCATGCGCGAGGACGCAGGTTCAAATCCCAGCACCATGTACATAATGACGTGTTGGAGCAACAAAAGCCATGTGAAAAATTAAATAGAATTGATTCTCTCTCTCTCTCTCTCTCTCTTTTTCACTGTCCCTCTCTCTCTTAAAAATAAATAAATAAAAAGTATGCTAAAAGTGTCTAATTAAAGATATTTAACTTTGATAAAATATTACTACTTAATATACAGTAAAAAGTTTGTCAATGTCTTGATAGTGTTATTTCTGCCAGTCTCTCTTCCCTCCTCCATCACTTCATTCCCTATTCCTGCTCCCCTTCAAAATCCAATTCAGAATCACACATTACACTTAAATGTCATTTTTGGCAAGTATTAAATAAAAATTTCAGGTCTCAACTGGGTTTGGTAGTGCGTGCCTGTAATTAATTGCAGTGACTTGCAAGGCTGAGGCAGGAGGATCACAAGTTAGATGGCAGCCTCAGCAAATTAGGGACACCCTGCCTTATAATAAAAAAATATAAAAGGGCTAGGGGTGCAGCTTTGTAGTAGAGAGACCCTGGGTTCTATTCCCAGCACACATACACACACAAAAAAAGTCCAGCATGGACCCTTGACTGTAATCCCAGCGATATGGAGGCCTGAGGCAAGAGTGTCCCAAGTTCACGGCCAACCTTAGCAATTTAGCGAGGTCCTAAGTAACTTAGTGAAATCCTGTCTCAAAATTAAAAGAAAAAAAAAAGCCTAGGGATGTATGTAGCCTTATTGCAAAGCACCCTGTGTTCAATCACTAGTATAAATAAATAAATAAATAAATTCAGATCCTGCACCATTCCATTCAACTTTTGAACTTCGTCTTCCCTGCTGGTGTTCTTGTAATGGTATCTGCCAGCTGTTTATTTTCTCTTCCTGGGGAACCTATAGAATGACCTTAGAAGCTGAAAACACACAGTCAGACCAAGCCTGCGGATAAAGCTAGAATTCAGTCAGATAGTATTTTGATGTCTATATATAAGGTGTGTTTCCACACAGGAAAGGAGTTCTGAGAAGTCTAAAACTCTTTAAATTTACCATGAATGCATTTAAATATTAAAGAATCCAAGAAATACAGAATGTGATAGACTCTACCAAGTAGATTGGAGAATTAGGTAATACTTACTGGACTATGTGCCTTGAGAAGCTCTAATTCTAGAGAGAGAAGTAGCAGCACATTCCTTTAATTCCAGCAATTTTAGAGGATGAGACAGGAGTATCACAAAGTTGGAGGCCAACTTAGGCACTTAGTAAGATTATGTTTAAAAAAAAAAAGGAGGCTGGGGATGTAGCACATTGGTAGAGTACTTGCCTAACATGAGTGGGGACCTGGGTTCAATTCCCAGTGTGGGGAGGTGTGGCATTCTAGAGATGGGACGATGTAAAGAGGCTCCAAATGAGCCATGAGAAAAACTGTCCTGAATCCTGTGTCCCAGCTCTCAAATCTCAGTGAGTACCTCTGGCCCATGAGCAACTCTTACAAAGTTTGCAGGGGAAGAAAGACCAAAATTGTTTAGGATGAAGTATTTGTTCCCTAGTGGGTTAGAAATAGGTATTTATAATGATGTATAGATATAAAATATATCAGATTAAGATGTTAGAAATAGTCTGTATGTTTTGGTATTTTAAGTACTGGTCATGTTCAAGAATTTGGAACTTTAGCTGGGGAAGTATAACTGAGTGGTAGAACACTTTCCTACCAAGTACAAAGTATTGGGTTCAATCCTTAGTAATGAAAAAAAAAATATTTTTTTGAACTTTAGAGTCTTTAACAAATTAACCTTATGTGTCTAATGAAAAATAAATAATTGAGGTATTATTTAGTGATTTTAGGTTGAAATTTTACTGTTTGCTAACAGTATTGAAATAGTCAAGATAAGATTCACCACATATGTGTTTAGTCTACTAATAGTTTATAAGATATAAGGCCTTGGGAAAGTCAATTTATTAGTAAGAGAATTGAATCTCTTCAAAGGAACTAGAATCCATTAAACACACAAATGCATTTGAAACATGTAAAGGGATTTCATTTACTAAGTTTCAAAATAATATAAAAGATAATCAAAGGCCCTTTCAAAGGGGTTGTTAAAAATTTTGGCAGAGTATTACATAGGATATTATAATCTGTAAAATGAATTTAAAAGTTTAATAACTAGGTTTTTTATTTTATAACTTTAACAATTTGAGTATTAATTTTTTTAAAAATAAGTATATAATCTTTCCAGTGGTCACAGGCCATTGAAGGCACTGATGCCCACCCCCACCTTACAGGGGCCACCTCACTAAGGGCCTGTTGGTGCTTAGTCTGCAAGAGCTGTATGTGATGGCCGTGGTCCTGGCTTGGACACCATCTTGCTCAGCAGTGACAGAAACTGCTCTCTCCTTGCACAGAAGAACCAAACTGACGGAACAGATAGGCTTCTCCACCGGCATCACAGTCTTTAGTCTTCAGAAAGCTCCACGCTTCCTTAAATGACTTTCAGCTTGCCGAGCCAGGCATGTTTTTTGAATGTAGTTACTTCCAATTGAGATAAAGTTAAATCAAACCCTGGCTGGTCTTCCTGCTTTATTAAAGGACCCACTGTTTTTTTATTGTTTTCATTTTCCTCTTATAAAATGATGAATACCTACTACTGTCTTCCCTCAGCAAATTCTCACTCACTTGGTTACCAGTAGGACCGCAGAGCAGAGCAGGGAAGGAGAGGAAATGATTCATTGTTCATTTTATCTTTTCCTTTTAAAAGGGGAGATGAAATAGGAGCTCAAAGAAGACAGACAGGTAAACAACTCTTGCCCCAAACTGGAGAGATTGCATCTGATGGGCAGGCTCTGAGTCTGAACGTTGTTTCGCCGCTGATTAGCTATATAACCACAAGTAAGTCATTGATATTTCCAAGCCTCAGCTCCTCATCTGCAAAATGGTATTTATTCATTGATTGTTTCACTGCCTTTGCCTTGTAGATTTCTTGTGAGGACTAGGGAGAAAATGCTTACCACTTGCTTAGAGCAATGCCTGCCATAAAGAACATCTTCAATAAGCCTTTATCACCATCATTATCATTATTAAGCATCATTATTAAGAGTGCTCTGCTAGCCCAGGAAAAACATGATACCTTGTTGAAACTTCAGAAAATTTAAGACACCTGCAAGCCAAATTTTCCCACAGTGTGGTCACAAGATGAGGCCCAAATACTACCTCGGGGGAAATTTCCAGAGCTGTGCTCTTAGTGGGACTCCAGAAAACTGAAGACATAGTATCTGATGTCACTTTGTATTTTCTCTCCAGTTTTCTCAACAAAATTTAAAGTGAAATTCAAAACATATCTTACTTTATATTATGGGTGAGTTCCTGAAAATTTTAAAACCTTAAAACCTAGATTAATACTGAATGCTTAATAAATGTGCTTCGACTTCCTAGAATCTCAGTTTCAACCCCTTTAAGCTTCTAGAAACCTCACCATTACATAAAAACCCAGTGATAAATCACAAAGTGAACGATTTTATTATCTTTCTAAAGAGAAGACTAAATCCTTCCTGCCTCACAGGGGTTAGGTGGGAAGATGAAATGTGTGCTTTCTGTGCAGACTCCTGAGCACACTGGGTCAATGCGGATGCCAGAATTTGCTGTTTCCACATTTTGCCTAGAGCCATAGGTGAAGCCTTTGGATTCTTAGGTTCTCTGAGGGTGGGTCCTCTATTTTTCCTCAATTCTTTCCTTTCTTCTTTTCTTGCTTCTTTTTTTTTTCTTTCAAGACAGTCCCCTTCAAACCCTATCCCCCCCAAACACACACACACACACACACACTCGCACGCACACTACAGGCAACAAGACCTGGGGCTTACAGTGCAGGTTTCTGTGTAGGCCTGGAGCCTGCAGCCCCCTGGTGGGAATGCTTTATAGTAGGAATCTGCCCTACTGGGGAACAGGGTGCCCCATGCCTGTGGACCCAGCTACCCAGGAGGCTGAGAAAGGAAGATTGCAAATTTGAGCTGACCTGGGCAATTTACTGACACTCTATCTCAAAAAAAAAAAAAAAAAAAAAAACAAAAAACTTCTTTTGAAAAGGGAGTGGGCTATTGGTCAGCGGTAGAGTGCTTGCCTAGCTAGTGGGAGACCCTGGGTTCAATCCCCAACACTGAAAAAGGAAGAGGAGAAGGTGGAAGCTGCCCTGCAAAGGGACATGTGCCTCTAGAAGTTGCTTGTGCCGTGGGAACTTTCATACACCAAAACCAAAACTCCTTCAAGTAGGGCTGGAGTGGTGGCTCAGAGGTTATGGCACTTGCCTGGCATGTGCAAGGATGCAGGTTTGAACCCCAGCACCATGTACACAACCAAGTGTTGGAGCAATGAAGGCTACATGCAAAACTAAATTTAAAAAAAAATTGATTCTCTTTTTCTCTCAGTCCCTCTCTCTTATTAAAAAATAAGTAAAATTCAAAAAATCCTTCAAGTATATTGGTGTCTTCAAAAAACTCATATGAAACAGTAAAAATCATGGTCAACACAGAGGGCTTGACTTTCATTTCACTGTGGTGAGAGGGGAGGGAACAGAAGTCAAAGCGGGGAGCAGCGTTACTGTCTTCCCCGTGCCTGTCAGGTGGAAAGGTGGGATGCCTCTCCTCATCCATCTTAAGGGTCAGGGCCCAGGCTCTAATAACAAAATAGCCTGTTAACCAGAGAAAAGTGTAAGTTGAATCAGAGTTTTATGGGACACAGGAACTTAGAAATGAAGACCTAAGGATCTAGAGAAAAAGGTCTATTTTTATGCTTAGGTTCTAAGATTGAAAAGCTGTGCAGAAGACTGAACACAAAGGAATAATCTACAGACAACTGAGGGAAAACCCAGCAAGACCTGTCTGTTTGGATTCTATGCAGCATTCTTGCCTCCCAGGCATGGGGCAGGACCCTGGTGGAATGAAGATCTTCAAAGGAGAATGGGGAAAGAGAGAGAGAGAGGCTGTCCCAGGGTTTATGACTTGAATGGGAAGGTAGAGGAGCCTAGTTTTTTATTTGTTTATTTTTTAAGACAGAGAGAGAGGGAGAGAGACAGAAAATCAACTTTATTTAGTTTTTCATCTGGCCTTCTCTGATACTTACTTGTGTGTGTGGTGCTGGGTTTCGAACCCAGGTCCTCACACATGCCAGACAGGTGCTCCAACTGCTGAGCCACTGCTCCAGCCCCAAGGGCTCTAGTTTTTATGACCTACCCCAGGGAAGAGAAATTTTGTTTTCTGTGACTCACTACCTGGAAGGCTATGTTATCAGCACCCTAGGCCAGATGCCTGCCTCTGCAAGTCCCAACAAACCAGGTCTGGCCACTCTCCCCAAAAAGCGACCCCAAAAGGCGAAGGTGAACAGCAGGAAGGCAAACTTTGATCCATGTGGCCCACAGGAACACTCGGTTTCAACAGAGGAGGAATGGGGCAGGGCCAAGGGTCTGTATGACTAAGCAGTCTTCATTCTCTCAGATCTGCTTCTGTGAGGTGGCTCTGGAGAAGTCTTCATCATGTGTTACTCAGGACGTTTATCCATGAGACCTGTGATCCTGGAAGGGGGTGGTTCGGTTTCCCTGGGATGATTGCTGTTTCTTAGGGGGCAGTCTCATCTTGGGGTGATGGGCCTGCCTCCCCCTGAACCTGGAAGGTGTAGGACAAGGACTGCAGATTTCTGGCACCCCTGCAGGGGTCTGAAACAGGATGCCTAAATCTCCCTGCAAATCTCACCCATTCTTGAAGGGGGACAAGATAGGTTAGGTAATTTAGGCCTAATCAACTTCATATTAGTCTTAGAGGAGCACTCCTTAAAGGATTTGCATGTCTATGTACAGAGCTGAGCAGGGACCTGACCCAAAGTTAATGTAATAAAAGGGGCAGATACAACATGAAAGCAGAAAGGCCAAGCCTTATCCTGCTTCCAGTCATCCATAGGGCATTTGCAGGTCTAGGCTAAGAGTCACCGCTTTCAGCAAAAGCAGCCTAAGTCCCTATTACAGCAGGAGGGCAGGAGAAGATCAGACAGAACTTGCTTTTGAGGACCTTTGGATCTTGAGTTCAAAGTAATTAGCATGTCAAAGTGTCAAATTTCTGTGGACCATATTCTGAGTCCTGCCTTCAACCACAGTATAAAGTTTTTTTTTTTTTTTTTTTTTTTTTTTTTTTTTTTTGTTAAGGGGCTGAACAATATGCCAATGGACTGGACGTCATGGCAAGTTCCTCAAAAGTTATTATTATTATTTTTTAACCCGTGTACTTGTGCATGCCGGGCAAGCGCTGTAATCACCAAGCCACCACTCCAGCCCCTCCTCAAAAGTTCTAAGTAAACTGTATAATCTTTTTTTTTAAGAGAGAGAGAAAAGAGAGAATCAATTTTGTTTAGTTTTTTATCTGGCTTCTGTTGCTCTGATACTTCGTTGTATACGGGGTGCTGGGATTCGAACCCAGGTCCTCACTCATGCCAGGCAAGCACCCTAACCGCTGAGCCACTCCTCCAGCCCAAACTATATAATCTTTATTTGGTACAAATTTAACCAAATATTTATTGAGCACCTACTAGGTACAAAGTCCTGTGCTTAACAAACCATATTGAAATTTCTGAGATTTTTTTTCCTCATTATTGATGAATATTTAATAGACAGTCTGTTTAATTCTTTAAATTAACCCACTCTGTCATAGCTCCTTATTCTCTGTTGTATTTGTGAAATGGGTCTCTCTCTCTCTCTCTCTCTCTCTCTTTTGTTCTTCTAGTGCTGGGGATCAAACCCAGGGCCGTATATATTAGGCAAGCTCTCTAGATCTGAGCTACCTCCCCAGCCCTTTTTAATTTTATTTGGAGACAGGGTCTCACTAAGTTGCCCGGGCTGGCCTAGAACTTGCAATCCTCCTGCCTCAGCCTCCCAAGTACCTAGGATTACAGGTGGCCACAGTGCCTGGTTTAGTTTTCTTAAATACTCCTATGATTTAATATATTTAAGCTGTCCTTAACTTTGGGACATTCAACTTTTATGCACCCTACTTCTTGAAACCTACACTGGTACTTTTGAACCATCTGGATTGCACATTGAACTCAAACCTTCTTTCTGATGAATGAGATGCCTTTTTCCGGGCACTGATAGCCTATCAATGACAGCTCCGTTCTGGCAGAGTTTCCACCTTTGTTTGTCCAGCGCTGTTTTGCAATTACTCAAATTCTTTTCTTTCTTTCTTTCTTTTTTAAAGAGAGAGGGAGGGAGGAATAGAGTGAGAGATAAAGGGAGGAAAATTTTTAAAAAGAGAATAATTTTTATTTATTTTTTCATATGACTTTTGTTTCTCTGACACTTAGTTGTGTACATAGTGCTGGGGTTTGAACCCAGGTCCTCGCATATGCCAGGCAAGCACTCCAACCACTGAGCCACAGCTCCAGTCCCTCAAGTACTTCTTTAACATTTCATTCGTATTTTATAAAATAAATGCTAACTGGAAAAAAAAAAGACTGACAAGAAACAAAGGTGTAAAAATCACTGTAACAGAGGAACGATGGAAATTTTCAGAAATGCTAAAAGCAATTTCATTTTAAATTTAAGTTTGTTGAACTGAAGCCAGTGCGTTGTGTTTACTTCTTGTCCTTTCTGAAACCCTATTGAATCAAAAGTGTTGTTAAAACACCCATAAGAGCAAAGAGAATGGGAGGGACCATTGCACACAGACTAGAGTTTTCCAGAGATTGCTGAAAGAAATGAGAGGTGACCAAGGAATTGCAGAGACAAGAGGGTGGAAGGCAGGAGTGCTGTTGAACAGGGCTCTTCCTGTCTTTTGAAAGATTCCTAATGAGTTGAAGAGACTTTGCAGAGTGCCTTCAAAGGCAATGCCGTGAGGAGGGTGGGCAGCCAGTTCTTCCAGGATAAGATGAGGTCAAGAGATCGGAGGTCAAGAGATCAAAGGTCAGAGGTTGCAGGGGTGGGAGAACAGAGTGCTGTGCGTTGCTGGCTGACCCAGAGGAGGGAGCCAGGTCTGAAAGGGGGAGGGGTTACTGCATGGGAGGCCAAGCCCTGGACAGAGGGTCCTGGTGTGGAAGCTGAAGCCCCTGGACCCACAGAGCCACCCTTCCAGCCAGGACAGAGGTCCCCAGTGCTGCTTGAGATTGCCACGCGGGCCCACTGTGAGTCATGTTCAGACTCTGATTTTATCATATTGGATGAAAATAAAGAGACACAAGTGTCTCGTTTTTGTTTTCTGTTTTTTTTTTTAGCCTTCAGAGAATAACACTTTCAGTACATTACACGATCAGAGAATCTTGTAATGAACTACAGAAATGATCCATGATCCCAAGTTCAAGATCAGCCTCAGCAACTTTACGAGTCTCTGTCTCAAAAATAAATAATAAATAACTAAATAAAAGGACTGGAGATATAGCTCAGTGGTAAAGAGCCCTTTGGGTTCAATCTGTAGTACTATTTGGAAAACAAAAATCCCTGAAAGTAAATCCTGAGTCTTGATATGATCCACAACCTCCAAATTAAGAGAAAAGAGTTCTAGGTTTGATTATTCTGATAAACTCAGAGGAAAGAGGTTTTTGGTCAAAGGCATCTTTCAACACCTAAAATTAAAAGAAGCCTGTGCCTAGGACTGACTTGCCTTCCGGGAACTTTTCCTCGCCCTGTAATCCCTGCTGCTGGGTACAGGTCTTAGTATGGCTGGATTCTCTTTGAGTTTTCCTGCCATGAATCAAATACATTCTGTCAATCTTCTAGATACAAATCAGTGTTTGCAGCCTCGATGGGAGCCCCAGGGTTTTCACAGAGGCCCTCCCATTTCCACCCACAAAGCTGCCTGTGTGGGGGGGTATGGGGCAGACAGGGCTCAGTCATCCCTACCCTCCAACCCAAGCCTCATTGATCTTTTTACATTTTGGTCTTTCAACCTGATGAATGTGTTATGCTACTAAAAATGGATTTGGAAGAAATCACTGGATTTGATGACCTCAAAGGTCTCTCCTGAGCTCACTTCATACCTCAGATGAATCCTCTGTTACGTTACAGCTCAGGAACTTGTGGATGGGCAGGACCAGCTACATAACTTTCGGGGCCTTAGGCAAATTGAAAATGGAGGGGCCCTTGTTCATAAAGCATTTTAAAAAATGCCATTTAAAGAACTAAAATACAAATCATTTTTCCTTTCTTCTGTGGCTTTTCTCTCAACATTTAAAATTTTTTTAAATTTATTTTTTAGAGAGAGAAAGAGAGAATCAGTTTTATTTATTTATTTTCATCTGGTTTTTGTTTTTCGACACTTAGCTGTGAATGCGATGCTGGGGTTTGAACCTGGGTCCTCACACATGTGGGGCAAGCGCTCTACCACTGAGCCACCACTGCAACCCTTTTCTCTCAATTTTTCATGGTGTTTTTATTTGCTGTTGAATGTCATTCTTAAAAAGAGATAAAGTAAAATTTTAAACTATTAACATAATTTTACTATTCGGGTTTTTTATTGTTGTTTTATTTTGTTTGCCGTAGTGGGGATTGAGCCCAGGGGCACTCTACTATTGAGCCACATCCTCAGGTCTTTTCATTTTTTATTCCAAAACAGTGTCTCCTTATGTTGCTGAGGCTGGCCTAGAACTTGTGATCCGTCTGCCTCAGCTTCCTGGGTAGGGCAGGTATGCACTACCGCACCCAATACTATTCATCTTTATATTGTGCAATTTTACTTTCAAGTGCAAATCTATGAAAATTTAACACATATGCAGAATCACTAAAATTATGCAATTTGTATTTCATTCTTTGTAATGCAGATGTGTTTTATTATCAACCAGAACAACAAACGCTATAAAAACTATTTTTGTTTCACATCTTGATGTGCACACATTCTACCGATACGCTCTACTTTCAGCTTAACAGATGATAAATAAGAAGGGACTGCAAGGAAGAGCAATTGTGTGTTGCTTTATCTTTCCCTTGTCCTCTGTCATCATTTTTAGCATACCTGATTAACTAATGAAGGAAAGCAACACCAATGGGAAAGGCTGTGGAGGGTTCCTTGATCGTTGGTTTCTTAGACCACCATTGCCTTCCTTGTGGGTTCAAAGCCAGCACTGACAACCTCTACTTGTCGGAGGTGGACTTCACACGCTTATCTTACACTTTTTTTTTATTCTCACTGAGCTCCCACACACCGTGGATCCCCTGGAATTCCATGACAATGAGGTACTGTGAATGCTCTGTGCATATGGGTATATGCGTTGCATGTCTTTCTTTTATTGCACAATTTCTATTGTACCATCGGACTTCACGTACAGAATGCAAGTCCCAAGATAAGATTACTAATAATTTCAAAACTGCAACAGCAAACATTAAACTCCAGTTGTGGGACCCTTCTGAGCACAAGTCACAGGCCCTAAGTCTGGTCCTGTGGGTGGGGAAGAAGCATGATAGGCAATTAGTTTTTCTCTGGATGTGTCAATGCTTCAAAAAGTAGGAAAACTGCCGAATGCAGCGGCACACACCTGTGACCCAGCAACGCAGGAGGCTGAGGCAGGAGGATTGTGGATTCAAAGCCAGCCTCGGCAACTCAGAAAGGCCCTAAGGAACTTAACAAGACCCTGTCTCAAAAAAATTATATATATATAATTTGGCTGGGGATGTTGCTCAGTGGTTAAGCACCTCTGGGTTCAATCCCTGGTATCAAAAAAAAAAAAAAAAAAAAGTAGAAAAGCCTGTTAAAATGGAAATTATCATTACTCCTGTTCACTAATATTCAGTTCTCTTCTCCGTTCAGGCTCAGCCCACTTTGAAGAACAGAAAACGTGACTTTGGTTGATAAAATGCGAGTGAATTGATATGTATCTCCTCTGTGTGAAAGCATTTAAGAGCCGGTGCATGACTGTTAATCACCCTCCCTCAGGTCACAGGGACCCCCAATATTCACATGGTAGAGTCCCCATAACACTGGGTCTCTGAGCAATGTGAAGCAGAACCCTTACGTTCCCCCAACCCAGAGTGGGAAGAGCACAACACAGACCTTTGTCGTAAAGATTTAGCGATCATGTGCTACTGCCTAAATCAGCACAGCGTCACCATTGCTTTGGGTCATAGAAGTATGGTGCACTATACCACAGCTTAGCATTATCTTTGTGTTAATTATAAAACATAACTATACACACATCTGTATGCATACACATATATATGTAGCATATACATTTATACACATAAGTATATGTTTTAGTTACATACATATATATCTATTTAAATACACATATGTATATCTATTTAAATCTGTACTTTTTTTCAGAAGAATTCATTTTTCTTCAAATAGTAGAAGCACCTTTGGAAGATTTTGTGGTTTTTGTTCTTGTTTTGGTACTAGAGATTGAACCCAGGGGTAATTTACCACTGACTTACATTCTAGTCTCTTTTTTTTTCCCTAAGAGAGGGGCAGTGAGAGAGAGAGAGAGACAGAGAGAGAGAGAGAGAGAAAGACAGAATCAATTTTATTTAGTCTTTCATCTGGCCTTTGTTTCTTCAACACTCAGTTGTGTTCATGGTGGTGCTAGGATTCAAATCCAGGTCCTCGCGCTTGCCAGGCAAGTGTTGTAACCGCTGAGCCTCTGCTCCAGCTATGTCCTCAGCTCTTTTTACTTTTTATTTTAACACAGGGTTTTGCTAAATTGCTGATACTGACCTCAAATTTGCAATCCTCCTGCTTCAGTCTCCTGAAAAACTAGGATTACAGGCATGTACCACTGTGCCTGGCTTTGTGGGTTTATTCAATGTTGAATCATCATTAATTTTCAGAAGTGCGTTATGTGCAGGGTGAAAAACAAGGATACCATGGTAAAGACTGAACCTAATTTTCCTTGTACGCAGGGATAACCACTGCATTACGAAGTCGCTCTATCCTAGAGGCTATAATTCATGATATTGGGCAACACTTTTTCTTTGCAGCAGACTGGACAAATAGAATAACAATGTTGCTGAATATTTCTCTTCACCACACCTCCAGCAGGAAAGTGATTTGGAAAAAATATTTGTCCCAAAGAGAATGCAATGAAAAGCAAAAGACTTGTAAGACCAGGGCCTGAATAACTCTATATACCTGAAAATTTCCCAGAGATGTCAGGTGTGTGGTGATCTTACGATTCCTACCAAACTCCCCTCTTTCTCTGATCTCCAGAAGGAAACAGACTCCACCAATGAAAAGAACAAAGGAGAGATCGTGGAAAACTTATTCTGGAAGTCATGGTAAAATCTGGCATCAGAGATATTTGATGGATTCTTTTCTATTCAGAATTATTGCTCTGAGGAGAAGGAAGCCAATGAGCGCAAAGGTCTGCACGGCAAATTCACAATTCTCAAGGTTCGTTTTGATATTTGATGTCAGCTAACTTTCAATGAACTAAGTCTCTAATTTCTTTCCGAGAGCAAACATAAAATCTGCTCTCTATAGACCTTGACAGACGGAAATGAAACATCCTGAGTTAGGCTGACTCTGAGATCCAGTTCCTCAAAGGCTCATGGAATTAGAAGGAAACTCCCTGCGTTCTGCGATACCTGGTCCTTGGCATTTACACAGTACTCTCTGCTCTAGCTGAGGGTGATCCTGGAATTTCATTATGGGAAGAACCTGGTCATTTTGTGACTGCGCAGATTTGGTTTTGCTTGTTTTTCAGGACTGCGGATTGAACCCAGGGGGTTTTACCACAGAGCTACACCCCCAGCTGCTGTCCATCAGCCGCACATACAATAAATCCCGAGAGGTATAAAGATTCTCTTTTGTGAAAAGAACCCCACAAAGTAGGCCAGGATGTCATCCTAATGTTGTCAAGGAAAAGGTGATAAATCTAAGAAAGTGATCGTTCCTGGCCAGAAAATAACTTGGGGATCTAATCTATTGTCAAATTCTTCTTTGTTTGAGGTTGATGATATGATAAGTCTCCCATGTATTCTCTAAAGGCACAAAAACAAAGGAAAGAGAAAGGAAGATACATAAAACTGTCTTAGTAATTTATTAGGCCAGGGCACAACTACCTTTCCAGTGAGAAATAAACCTCCGGTGATCAGCTGAGAGCCTTGGGGAAATACACTGGAATTAACGGCCTTTCCCGGAAATGTGACCTAGGGAGAGGGCCACACACACAGGTGTGAAGCTGTAGATGGCGTGGCTTCTGCTCCCGCAATCCACGCACCAGAAATAAAAGCTGCTTCAACAATCTGCATGATGTGATGCCAACAGGGATCACAAGCCAAAGCTTGCTCAAGCCAAAGAAATTCACGCAGGAAAAAACCACACAAGAGTTGTGCCTTAGTCCATACAAAAAATATTAATTTCATGTAACCGTTCAAAGACAGTTAATTTGAGAAGTTACCTTTTGCATTATGTTTCTGCCGGGAAATGGATAGAGTTTCAAAGGAGACAAAAGTCAGTTGTCAAGGGCTAGAGCGGTTGGGTTGGTGGTTAAAAGCGCATGCCTGGCATGCGCAAGGACCCAGTTCCAACCCCAGCAGCACATACACAACTAAATGTTGGAGAAACAAAGGCCAGATGAATAAATAAATAAAATTGGTTCTCTAAAAAAGAAAAAAAAAGACAGTTGTCAGTCATGTTGTTCTTTAAGCATTTATAGCATTAAGAAGCTGCGTAGAACGCGCGCTGGGGACTGCCCTTTGCTTTCTGCTTTAACGTTGAATCTCTCTCAACAATGCCCTTTCTGGGGGTTGGGGTAAACCTTAGTGACAGAGCACTTCCCTAGCATGTCCAAGGCCATGAATTTGATCCCCAGCATGACAAAAACAAATAAAATTAAAAAGAATCCAAGTCACACATTGGGATGCACAGCTGCAGTCCCACTGGGGAGGCCGAGGCAGGAAGATCCTAATTTGGAGGTCACCTCAGCAATGTAGCAAGACCCTGTCTAAAAATAAATAAAAATTTAAAAAAGGGCTGGGGATGCAGCTTAGTGGGAAAGCACCTGCCCCTAGACTCAATTCCCAGCTCCAAAAGAAGAAAATAAAAAGAGGGTGGGAGAGAAAGAAATTAAAATAATCACCTTTTGCATTCCGTCCAACTCTGACCTGGCTAATCATGCAGACAGTCAGGAGGACCCCATGGATCGATAACCTGTCATTTCCCTCCATTCAGTGCACTTTCAAACAAAAACAACTAGTTGTAACAGTCAGCTTATTCTGGATTTTGCAGTTTTAGACACATTTAGAACTGATGCTACTCCAGTAACTACCTAAGGTAGGTTGGGTTGATAACTGGTAGCACTATTTAGAAATTTTTTTATTCACAAAAATTTACAACTTTGGACATCTTGACAGATATCAAGGACCTGTCTCTCTCTCTCTCTCTCTCTCTCTCTCTCTTACAGTACTGGGGATTGAACCCAGGGGTGCTCTACCACTGAGTTACAACCCAGAAGTCTGTTTTGGTCTATTTTCTGCGTTTGCGGTTAACCACCTCCACATAGTTACTTGCTCCATCCTGCATGTTTGAGAAGCTGGTATTTCTCAATTTGAATAATAATGTGTAATGTTCGAGTAACAGCAGAGATGCACGAAGACACACCAGAATGGAGTGGACGTAAATCCGAAGCTTTGCTGCTTTGGTGCTGGGGGCCCCCTCGCCTCACAGTCCGAACACGAGGGAACTTGGAAAGTAAGTCTCTGTGAGAGTTAATCCTGTAAAGAAAACACACACCAGATTGGAGTTCGGAAGAAGTTAGCTTAAAAGGCAGGCTATCTCCCAAGTCAAAAGCACGAAATGCCTAGAAATCTAATCACAATTTGCCCCAAAGTAAAAAAAAAAAAAAAAAAAAAAGCCCAATTTCTGTAGTTATGCTAACATAACTACAGAAAAGATGTGTTGTTTCCAGTAGCAGCACCAATGAGGTGACCTGGCCAACCCCCATGTGAGGACAAATAAAACATGACAACATTTAAAAACCTCTTTGTGGTGCATGAGTGACCGAGCAAGAAAATACGGAATAATCAGGTCAAAAGCTAAGTGAAGGGCAAGAGGCATGTATTAGAGATCTAATGAAATAAGGATGCACGAGCAAAGTTCTGATTCTCCCCACCTCGCCACAAGGACTTCAAGCAGAATTAATTCCCTTGCTCAAAACTCTCCTGAGTAGAAAAGGAAAGCAAAATCTTTCCTGAGAAATATAACCGAGGGGTTGGGGATTTAGCTCAGTGGCAAAGCGCTTTCCTAGCACGCTCAAGGCCCTGAGTTCAGTCCTCAGCCCTGAAAAAAAAAAAAAAGAAAATGAAAGAATGAGAAATATAACCGAACATGTAGGCTTATAGCTTGAATGTGCATTATCTAGGGCAGTCAGGCTGAGAATCTAGTTTTAAAGTGACCCTGGATATAATATGCCCTCAAGCACTGGACAGAAGAAAACCCACCTTTATTACAAAATTCCCTCAGATAAAATCCTATTTTAGCACAGGCTAAAATCCCAGCAATTCTTAAGAAGAAGAAAAGGAGGAGGAGGAGGAGGAGGAAGAAGAGGAGTAGGAGAAGGAGGAGGAGGGGGAAGAGGAGGGGGAGGGGGAGGGTAAGAAGAGGAGGAAGAAGGAGAAGAAGA
>PVKS010025215.1:0-30127 GCA_004027875.1 Aplodontia rufa
TCTTTAAATAAAAAAAAAAAGAGGGACAGTGAGAGAGAGAGAAACAGTTTTATTTAGTTTTCATGTGGCCTTCATTGTTCCGACACTTTGTTGTGTTGGTGGTGGTGGGGTTCACACCTGCATCTCGTGCATGCCAGGCAAGCGCTTTACCACTGTCCCTCTCCAGCGTCTCCCTAGCCCTTTTTAAAGTTCTTTTAAATTTTAAGACAAGTTGCTTAGGGCCTTGCTAAGTTGATGAGGCTGGCTTTGTTTTTTGTTTGTTTGTGTGTGTGGTGGTGGTTTTTTTTTTTTTAGACAGATGGGGCTGGAGCAGTGGCTCAGCAGTTAGAGCACTTGCCTTGCATGCACGAGGACCTAGGTTCAAACCCCCCAGCACCACATACACAACTAAGAGTCAGAGAAATAAAAAGCCGATGAAAAAATAAATAAATTGATTCACTCCCTTTTTTGTTTCTTTTTTAAAATAAAGAGACGGAGAAAATGAGAGAAAACTTTATTTTTTCTTCTGGGTTTATTTTTCTTTTTTTAAAGAGAGAGGGTCAGTGAGAGAGAAAGAGACAGAGAATCAATTTTTATTTAGTTTTTTACTTGGCTTTTGTTGCTCTGACACTTAGTTGTGGATGTGGTGCTGGGGTTTGAACCCAGGTCCTTATACATGCAAAGTAAGCACTCCAACCGCTAAGCCACTATTCCAGCCCTGAGGCTGACTTTGAAGTGAGGATCCTCCTGCCTCAGCCTCCCAAGCTGCTTGGGATTACAGGCATGTGCCACTGTGCCCAGCAGAATACTAATGATTGTTGACGTTGGACAATGAGCTCATGGAGGTTTATTGTGTGAAACAGAATGAATAGGATGTAGGTACAGCTACAAAGAGGCATCTGCAGTTATGGAGGCTGAGAGGCCCCGTGACCTGCCGTTTGCACCCATAGACCCAGGAAGGCAGGAGGAGTGGTCTGACTCCAAAGGCCTGAGAATGTGTGAGCTGGCAACAGGCTCTGAGGACTGGAGAAGACTGGCCAGCGCAGCCAGGCAGGCAGGAAGCAAGAGGCACAGGCCTCCTTTCTCTGCCTTTTTGTTCTTCCAGGCCCACAATACATTGATTAGGCCCACTCACATTGGGGAACCCAATTCACTGAGTTCATAGATCCAAATGCTAATCTCATCTGGAAACACTGTCACAGACACCTGGAAATAGTGTTTAATCTGGGCATCCCAGGGCCTAGTCAAGTTGACACATAAAATTAGCCATCATGTTCATTTTATTATTCTGTTTATCTTCCCCCCCCCCCCCAGTCCTGGGGGTGTAACTCAGGATGATTTACTGCTGAGCCACATCCCCAGTCCACTTTTTATTTTTTGAGACTTAAGTTGCTTAGAGCCTTGATAAATTGTGGAGGCTGGCTTTGAAATTGCAGTCCTCCTACCTCAGCCTCCCAAGCCACTGGGATTACAGGCATGTGTCACCACACCTGGCTACTATATTTATCTTTAAAATCTTCTGTGATGAGGGCTGGAGTGGTAGCTCAATGGTTGGAGTGCTTGCTTGGCATGCACAAGGACCCAGGTTTGATCCCCAGCACCACATACAGAACTATCAGAGTAACAAAAATCAGATGAATAAATGATCATAAATTGATTCTCTCTTCCCCACCCCTCTCCCTCTCTCTCTTTAAAAAACAAAACAAAACTTTTGTAATGAGCAGTGGAGGAGGTAGGGTGGCTGGACATGGACCCACGCATGCACACACACACACATGCATGCGTGGGCACGCACACACAAATTTTCTGTAATAAATTTAAAGAAGAACCAGGTGTGATGGTGCATGCCTGTAATCCCAGTGGTTCAGGAAGCTAAGGCAGGAGGATTTCAAGTTCAAGGCCAGTTTTAGCAATTTAACAAGACTCTGTCTCAAAATAAAAAAAAAAAAAAAGGACTGAGGATGTGGTCCAGTGGTAAAGTGCCCTTGGGTTCAATGCCCAGTCCAAAGGGGAAAAAGAAAGAAGTCTCTTTAATCCTTTGCTCTCACGCACTCTCTCTCTTGCCTGCTCTGGGAGCCCACACAGGCCCTCGCACCAGCCTGGCAAGCCCTCTATCCTTGTGCTACGTTTCCAGTGTAGTGTGAACTTCTCTAAACTTTTTTTTTTTGGTACTGTACGTTGCTGGGATAACAGACATGGGCCACCGCTAAGAACTTTTTCTCGCAGGACATTTTGGTGCCTTTACTACAATGCTTTGAATTGTTAACTTCCAAGAGTTTTTAACTGTCTGTGGAACTCCAGAGTTTTGCTTGGGACTAGTACTTCGGGGAATATACTCTTTGAAATGCTTTACTTGGAGGTTAGGGTGGTCAAGAAAGTGTCTTAGAAATATGTGACTTAGGCACTTAAAACTATCCAGAAACTTGGGGCTGGAGGGGTGGCTCGGTGGTTTTGGTGCTTGCCTGGCATGCACCATGTACACAATGAAGTGTTGGTGCAACGAAAGCCACATGGAAAACTAAATGAAATTGATTCTTTCTCTCTCAATATAACCTCTCTCTGAATAAAACAAAACAAAAGCATTCCAGAAACTTACAAAGAGAGCAAAAGACCGGAAAGATTCCTTAAATAGATGGGCTATTCCTCAGGCCATGGGAGGCTAGTAAAATTTTTCCAGAAGGTTTGGCATGGTTTGTGAAACTAATTCTAACGGGCGGGAGTGGTGGCTCAGCGGTTGTGGGGCTTGCCTGGCATGCGTGAGTACGTGAGTTCAAACCCCAGCACCACGTACACAACGGAGTGTCTCAGCAATGGGAGCCGCATGAAAAGCTGAACTTGATTCTGCCTTAAAAACAAACAAAGAAACTAATTCTAACGATACGTTTAAGACGAGTAGGGGAAAAAAAAAAAAAAAGACGAGTAGGGGGTTCCAGCCTAACAGTCTACAAGGATACAGAGGCTTAGGGTAGGCATCAGGCAAGGGTGGGAGGAACTCACCCCTCTGCAGTCACCTGGAGTCTTCTTTGTTGTTGTTGTTGTGACTTGTTGCTCCAACACTTTATTGTGTATGTGGTGCTGGGGTTCTAACCCATGTCCTCGCGCATGCTATGGAAGCACTGTAGCCACTGAGCCATCCACTGCTCCAGCCCCCACTAATTTTTTTTATGAGTTGAATATGGACTTACCATTGAGGGGGAATTTACATATAACTATGTATATCTACATAATTAGCCAAGGCTGATGCCATGTCATGGTTCCCCCCTTGGGTTCCCCGTGGTACCTGGAGTGTTTTAAGCATGTCAGCCTGATGGGGCCAAGCTTTCGGCAGCTATCAGGTCTCTTCTTGAAAGTACTTGATCTCAGAAGCAGTCACTTGTTTGGCTTTCTTTTCAATCCCTTTTGTCCAGGGATTGAACCCAGGGTGCTGTACCACTGAGCCACATCCTCAGTCCTTTTAATTTTCATTTTGAGACAGGGTCATGTAAAGTTGCCCAGGCTGGCTTTAAGCTTGCAACCCTCTTGCCTCAGCTTCCCGTGAAGCTGGGACTACAGCTGTAGGCTGCTGAACTCAGCAAAAGTTTAACTTTTTTTTTTTTTTTTTAAGAGAGGGAGGGCCAGGGCTGGAGCCGTGGCTCAGCACTTGCCTGACAAGCATGAGGGCCTGGGTTCAAACCCCAGCACCACGTACACAACTAAGTGTCAGAGCAACTAAAGAGCAACTAAAGCCATGTGAGAAACTTAATAATAAAAAAACGAAGTCTCGGAGCAACAAAAGCCATGTGAAAAAGTAAATAAAAATTGATTCTCTGTCTCTCTCTCTCTCTCTCACTGTCTCCTCGTTCTTTTTTTTTTTTTTTTTTTATTAAAGAGAGAGGGACAGTGAGAGAGACAGAGAAAGAGAGAAACAGCTTTATTGAGTTTTTCACATGGCCCTAGTTGCTCCAACACTCAGTTGTGTACGTGGTGCTGGGGTTTGAACCCGGGTCCTCGTGCTTGCCAGGCAAGCACCGAAACCACTGAGCCACCGCTCCAGCCCTGTCTCCTCGTTCTTAAAAAAAACAAAGATTCTTTCTGTCTCTCTCACTTCTCTCAAAAAGAGGGGGGGCATTGAGAGAGAGAAAAATCAATTTTATTTAGTTTTTCATTTGGCTTTCGTTGATATGTAGGTGGTGCTGGGGGGTTTGAACCTGCATCCTTGCACATGCCAGGCAAGTGCTGTAACTGCAGAGCCACCTCTCCAGCCCAAAGTTTAACCACTTTTTTTTTAAGAGAGAGGTACAGTGAGAGAGAGAGAGAACCAATTTTTCATTTAGTTTTTCATGTGGCTTTCATTGCTCGGACACTTTGTTGGGTACATGGTGCTGGGGTTTGAACCCATATATATACTTACTTGCACATGCCAGTCCCAAGTTTAACCATTTTTAAGTGTACCGGTCTTATTATTTTTAAGATAGAGGGTAAATGGGGCTGAAGCAGTGGCTCAGCGGTTTCGGCGCTTGCCTGGCAAGCACGAGGACCCGGGTTCAAACCCCAGCACCACGTATGCAACTAAGGCCATGTGAAAAACTAATGTAAGTTGTTTTTCTCTGTCTCTCTCACTGTCCCTCCCTCTTAAAAAAAAAAAAGAGAGAGAGAGAGAGAGAAAGGATCATTTTTTAAATTTAGTTTTTCATCTGGTTTTTGTTTCTCTTGAGACTTAGTTGTGTACGTTTGAACCCAGGTCCTTATGCATGCTAGACAAGTGCTGTAACCACTGAGCCACCACCGCAACCCCTTAAGTGTACAGTTCTATATCATTAAGTACAATCACAAAGTTGTACAACCATCATTGTCACCCATTCTAGAACTTTCTCATCCAGATGGAAGCTATACCCATGAAATCATAACTCCTCATTCTTCCCTCCCCCAACCTCTGTTAACCACTATTTTACTTTGTCTCTCTGAGTCTGATTGATAATTGCAGGGATCTTATATAAGTGGAATCATATAATATTTGTCCTTCTGCATCTGACTTATTTCCCTTAGCATAATGTCCTCAAAGTTTATCCAGTGACTGTTTTTGGATGATGTGTGCTATTGCTGGCCAGCTCTGACACTGCAGAATGTCCTCTGGGAAGAGCTACAGTGTGCTTGCCAGCATGGCTCTCACCGACAAACTCCTTCCTTTGCAGGAGAAAAACTAGCTCAAGTGCTTGCTTGTGAACTCTTGGTGGGAGCGTCTCTCCTAGAGAAAGTGGTCAAGTGAGGTTCCGTGCCTGAAACAACGTGTGGAAACGTCATTATAATCAATGTAATTCCCAACAGTTGACCTCTTTTTTTTTTTTTTTTTTTTAAGAGAGGAGGACAGTGAGAGAGAAAGAAACAATTGTTTATTTTGCTTTTCATGTGGCTTTCTTTGCTCCGAGACTTCATTGTGTACATGGTGCTGGGGTTTGAACTTGCGTACTTGCACATGCTGGGCAAGCACCGTAACCACTCCGGCCCAACAGTTGATCTTTTGAACAACTTGAGAAGGTACTGGAACTAGTTAGATGCCTAAGTGTAGGGTGTACATCAAGCCTTCAGAGCACTGCTGGAACTAGAAGGAGCATAGAATCCAGTCTTACCCTTCGTGTCTTAGGCAGGAGGCAGGGAGAGATGTGACTGAGAGAATAGAGTGACTGCTTACAGAGTTGCCACACTGTAGTTCATGTGTGTGTGTGTGTGTGTGTGTGTGTGTGTTTCCTGAATTTCTCATAGAAAACAAAGAATGTCATTATCTGCTTTATCCTTTTCCTGTCCGTACACCTAGCAGAGTACAAGGCATATGCTGAAATTGGTGCGAGGGAGGGAAAGAGGGAGGCAGACAATAGAACACAAGAAGAATGACTTTTGAAATGTCTGTTTCCAGTGCCAAATGCAGAATGGGGTGGGTGAGTGAGTGGGAGCGAGAGAGGGCTGCCATGGCTCAGATCAGAAAAATTATTGATAAATAAGATTTTTAGTTTCTATATCAAATCAGAATTCTGTCTTGGGTCTCCAATTTATTTTACATCTGGGAGAAGGTGTAAACCCTATTTCTCTGTGAGGTCAGAGTGATTGAAAAGAAAAATCCACAGCCCTGAGCCCATTCTTTGTTGGAGCAGGATCTAGAAATTTTGGAGAGCTATGAGTGTGATAGCCATTTTGTAACCAGGGCTGAACATGATTAAAAATTTTGCTGCAACTGGCTGGAGAAGAGGCCATAGACGCCATCAGCTGTTTTCAGAAATGCACACTCCAGGGAGGAGTTCCAGCTCTGTTTTCTCTGCATTGAAGATTGCAGGAAATGCCTCTGAGCTCCTACGCTTTCCTCCGGATTCTCTAAAGCTGCTTCTGGGGTGTGGCTATTTCTTTTCTTTTCACTGCACTTGGAAGAGGGAGTAGGACATTTTTCCTTGTTGTCATGGCTATCTCCTGGGCATCTGAGAAACCAGGTTGCAGATCCCAGGTTCAGGAGAAGCAGCCAAACTGCAGAGGACCAGGAAGCACAGGATTGGGCTTGGGCCCAGGTTCTGGTGCAATGCCCAGTGCCTTTATATTTATTTAAAGAGAAGGACTGCTTGCTAACCAGGAGGCTGAGGCCTTCCTGAGCTACAGAGCTCTCTGCCTGACTGCACAGGAATGAGCTGGGTGTTACTCCCAATGACTGTTGCCTCCCCAGCTGTCCCAAAAATGGGAGTAGGAAAAGAGCTTTCTAATGGAAGGCCTCTGACTACACAGGCCTTTAGACTGCTAGGATGATAAGGAACAGAAATTGCAGGAATCTTATTTTTTTTTCTCACCATCCCAGCTTCCACCTGCATTACTACTAAAAGGCAGTAGCTCTAACTGCTTATACTGAACGCTTAGATTTTCTGCTTGCTAGCTGCCTGTCTCCATATTAGGGTGTTCATTTGTACAATGGGAAAATAATATCTACCTTGTAAAGGTAACACATGAAATGTTTAGCCTAGTGCCTGGTACACAAGGATAGTTCAATTAATTGTGGGAAAAGGAACCTGAATGTCCTGTTTATGAAACACTGCTGATGCACGCTATGCCACCGGTGAACCGTGAGAAAGCTTTTGCTGGAAGAATAAAGAAATTATTCTCCAAATCCTGTAATGACAGACTCAAGGCCCCAATTTGTCTATTTTTCGTGATCCGGATTTGACCTTTTTTCTTACCACCTCTTCGAACCCAGAGTCGTTTTCTTGACCCCAGCCCCACCACAGCAGGCTGACTTGGGTCCCCGGCTCCAACCTCCTCCTGGGAAAAGGGGCAGGAAGAGGAGCTTTCGGGTGATCTCACCCGTAGGGGCTGGGTGTTTTTCCGGCCGGGGCGCAGCATCCTAGCCGGGCTGCAGCGCGGGTCCCCGCCCCGCCCTTCGCCGCAGTCCTGGAAGGGCTCCCAGGGGCGGAGGGGTGCGGCGCAGTTCTCCGCAGGGCGGGCGGGGAGGGGCGCGATTGGAGGACCCAGGCTGCGGGGGGGAGGCGCGCCCGGGCGGCGGCTGTGACTCCACTGCACCACGGCCGCCACCCCTTGCGCGCGCCCCGCGTCCCCATCCTCCCGCCGCCCTCTGCTCGCGCGCCTCCTCCCCGCGACAGCCGCTTCGGCCCCTTCCGCGCGCGCTCGGCCCTTTCCGCCCGCGGGAGCTCCGCCCCCTCCGCCTGCTGCTCCGCGCCCGGCCGCCCTCCTCCTGCTCGCGCCCGACCGCCGCGGGGGCGCGCGCGGCTGCCTATAAAAGAGGCGGGGCGCGCGCGTCGCCGCCACTACCCGCTGCGGAGCGAACGGCGCGGAGCGGAGGCCGCGGAGTCTCGTCGGTCCCTCAGCAGCCCTCGGCCCGGGCGCCCACGGCCCTTCCCCTCCCAGAGCCGGTGAGAGGGGCCGCGGGCGAGCGCGGGGCGGGAGCGGGGCCCGGGACAGCCACCCGGGGACCAGAGCCCGGCAGTCCCCGGGCGGGGCGGGGCGGGGCCGGCGCGCGGACAGGTGAGCCGCGCAGGCCTCGCCGCCCCCTGGTCGCCCCCAGGAGCCGGCCGGCTGCGGGGGAGCTGCGGGCAGTGCCTGGGGGAGGCGGCGCGAGCCCTGGGGCCCTCCCGGCCGCGGCAGGTGGGTGGGGGCGGCTGGTGCAGCAGCGGCCGTGCGGCCACCCCCGGAGGAGGGAGAGCGGGGGGCTCCCCGCCTGCAGCCCCTTCCTCTCCGCCCTAACGCACGGAAGGTCGCACGCCTGCCGTCCCCTTTCCGTGCCTCGCAGTAAACGTTCTTTTACTCCCCAGTTGTGGTAATAGGTGAGGCGTGAGACCCCATCAACCAACTTAATAGCTTAGAGTCCTTTCGGGGGCGGTGAGGGACTGGGTCTTTCAAGGGCAGGGTATTTCAGTGTTTTATTTGTCACCCAGGGCAGTGTGGAATGATAGAGCAGTCTTTTGTTTGGAAGCTGCCCAGGGAATTTGATTAAATGCTTACCAGAGAAAAGGGCTTCTAAAAAAAAAAAAAAAAAGCTCTCAGATATTGGAATAAAATACGTTATAAATAAGGGATTTCAAAGTTAAGTGTTGAGTGTGTTTTAAATGAAAGGCATGAATAGCTCAGGAAGCTGGGTTAGGATGATTCTTGAACTGCTACACCACCTTCTCAGCTCTTTTATGTAATAGATCCTCAAATATTTAGGTCTTTTGTTTTATCTTCATCATGGTTTCTTAGAAAAAACTTAACCATTATGGCTGTCCGCAAAGAATAGGAGACCGGAGGAAGTATTTTCATAATGAGAAATTGCGTCGTCATAGCAATTGGACTTAAGTAAAACAGAATGGATCAAAGATGGAAGGGTGGGGGTGTCTTGCAGCCAAGAAACAAAATCTTCAGAACAGCAGTGGGAACAGTCAGCTGTATGAAGCCATTGAACCATGCTTCCCATTCCTGAAACTAGTCACTTATTTTTCCTTTTCACTGCAGCTAATGTCTTAGGATTTTGAAAGGTCAAGTTGAAGTCAAAGTTTGAAAAATGTGCTGCAGGGGGAGAAAAATGTGTCGCAGTAAAAGGTCTCTGCAGGAAATTAACAATAAGCCTTTTTTAGTAACTGGGTCAGTAATTACTCAAAGGGCCCCTGGAAGTGTGTTAACTGTTGCCCAGGGACCTAGATGGAGAGAACGGAAAAGAGGATTTGCCTTGTACTGAAGAGTATGAAGCAGTTACAATACAGCATCAGCTTGGCAACTTATTCTCTGATATGCTTCTGTGTTGGCAGTATGTTTGATATTAATCTAATTGGAGAAATCTGATATGTCCCAAGCCCCAGTGTTAACCTGTCAAGCAATCTAATGAACAGGATTACATGGGGAGAGTTGTCTTAGGTATATCTTTTGGTTCTTCCCTGAGTTAGAATTTTCTCTACTCCTTCCCTGTCTTCATGCCAAAAGGTGGGGCCACTGCAGATCCTGAAAAGTGGACCAAAGGAATAGTCCTCCACCTCCTGTCATTGCTGAACCTGCACTGAGAACAGAGGGTCGGAGGGCAGCCTGCCTTTGTAACCAGTCCTCTTTGAGGCATGTGAGAACTCCACTAGTCATTCACCCACATCTGCTTCAACCCATCAGCTGTGGCCTTAAAGTAGAAGAAAGCAATACCGTGGTGGCAAATGCTGACCCCAGGAATGCAAGAGACTGCATAGCTGATCACTCTGGGCCAGTTCACTGAAGCTGCTGTGCAGTCAACCATTACTCCTGTCCACCTCTTTTACATATTCCTCTTGTATCGGTTTGAACAGGAAATAGGGCCGAACTCAGGGCCTTGTACATGCTAGGCAAGCACTCTGCCACTGAGCTAAATCCCCAACCCCCAAGGAAATAGTATTTTTTATTTATTTATTTTGTACTGGGGATTGAACCTAAGGGCACTTAACCACTGAGTCACATCCCCAGCCCTTTTCATATTCTATTTTGAGATCATCTAAGTTGCTCAGGGCCTCACTAAGTGGCTGAGGTGGGCTTTGAACTTGTAGTCCTCTTGCTTCAGCCTCTGGAATCCCTGGGATTACAGGTGTGCACCACCACTCCCAGCTAGGAAATAGTATTTTGTAAAGGATGTGGACCTGCAAGCTAGGCCCAAGTAGACCTTTCTTTGTAGCTTGAGTTCTTTCTTGTTCTGATAATTTTATGAAATACTTTTTTATTACTGAATGGAAGGGGAATTAGAAATCATCTAGTCAAAGAATTCTGTTTGTCAGGATGTGGATGGGGGAGGGCATGTTTAGTTTTAAATGTATGTTCAGGCCAGACCAGGGTTGTAGCTCATTGGTCGAGTGCTTGCCTGGCCTGTGAGAGAAGACCTGGATACATTCTCCAGTATTTGCGGGGGGTGGGGGGGATGAGTATATTCAGTATTAGTGGCTTGACAAGTGGGGAAACTGAGCCCCCAAAGATGATGTGACTTGGCCAAGGCAGGACATCTAGGTGATAGTAACAGCTAAGGCCTAGGAGCCTTGGCTCTCTTTCCAGTTTTTAAATCCCTAGTGGGGACATAGAACATCAGAGAGAACGCACTGAGAAAATATCTGAAATTTGATTTTCACCTGTACTCATATATTTTTACAGGTCTGTTTTCTTCATTTTGAATCTGTTCCATTTGCTCTTAGAAGCTTGTTATCTTGCTCTTCCCCCCCCTCTTTCGACTCCACATTCCTTCATCATGTTGTCATCGTTTCGTAAACGCAGAGTCCAGGTATTTGACCAGCATGCAGAAAATGTGTTGCCTTTTCGGTTTTGCCTGGCTTGCAGTGAAGACACATCTGTGTCAAAAAGGTTGAATGATCCAAAGAGAGGGGGAAAGCCTGCCTGCATGACCTTTCTGTTAAACAGGTTGCTTAGGGTTTGTTTGGGTTTTCAGTGTTACGTGATCAGAAGTCATAGTATACTTAAAATTTCCAAAGCCTCCCATCCTTTTAACCTTCCTCTCTCTCTCTTTAAGGCATGAGTATATTTCTTATTGCCATCCTGGTGTTTGCATGTAGTGTTTGCTGATTTTTTATTGATGGCTGCTTGGTTCTTAAGAACCAAGGAACTAAAGAGATTATCCTAGATATTTGGGGAAATTATGAAAACATATAATATAAATAGTATCTTTCAAATTTGACAGGTATTGTAAACTTGGGTTTGTTTCCTCTTCCACTGATTTATTTCTTCTGCCACAATCCTGGTAATGGAGCTTACATATTTGCATTTCTTAAAAAAAAACACCTCTGTATATTTGCTTTATTTGTGTAGTTTTTTGAGTGTTTGGTAAGATTGGGCTTTATTCAAAAAGGAAGAAAAAAGTTTGAGATTATTAACTTGATATCCTAAAATAAGAAATAAAAGCTTTGGAACATTCTAGTGATCATAGTTGATAAATCCAAGGCAGGCCCTTTTATAAATCAGACCAGCTAATAACTTAAATGAGATTTATAAAAATGGGCCACATAATAGCGTTTTCCTGTTTTGAATCTTAGTAACAGTATATTGCACCTAAATACCTTTCATCTGAATTTTACAGGTTAAAAGGTAAGTATCAACACGATAGTGTTTGGGAAGCATTCAAAGTAAGTTTTCATCATTGTTCTGCATTTTTGGATTTTGATGCAATGCAGTATGAATCTTTTGCTTTCTTAAAATTAAGTCCCTGCTCACCTCTGCAGAATTGCGCTAACGAGTTGAAATTAATTAATCGATGTGAAGGCTGACATGCAGATCCAAGATCCTGATTGGAATGTGGTTTAAGCAAAAATATTTGCTGTTTTTATTCATGGTGTTGAAAGTCTTTATGTATTTTTTATTTCTCTGCTTACCATCAGATCTGCCACTAAAATCTGCAGCTAAGCTGGTTTTGAGTTAATTGCTTAATCCAAGAATCAACTGGTATTCGGTTTTATAGGTGCTAACCAAGTTTTTGGTGGTTTGTTGTCAGGGGAGCCCTTCCACATCCCTGGATATAGTTCTCTTGCTTTGCAAATCTAGGCTGGCTTTCTAAGCCACGGGAAAAAAGGTATTGTTAATTTTGCACATTTGGACTCTGACTGAGCAACAAAAACAAAATGATGAGTGGTTTCTGTGACCTTTTGCCTTTGGTGATGTATATGAATTTTTCCATAGAGCTAAATGATCCATTTATCCTGTTAGTCCCTAAAAACCCCTTCCTTGCAAAGCAGTATTGCGATGTCATTGGTGTCCTGCCTGAAAATCAGTCGCTTGCTGAAAGAATAGCACTCCCAATGCTTTGTTGTTTTTTCAGGGCTGAGGACTGAACTCGGGGCCTTGCGCATGCTAGGCAAGCGCTCTGTCACTGAGCTAAATCCCCAACCCTAATGCTTTGTTCTTAACAGTTTTGTTTTTTTTTTTTTGTTTTTTTTTCTGGAGAGAGGGACAGAGAGAGAACGAGAATCAGTTTTGTTTAGTTTTTCATGTGTCTTTCGTTGCTCTGGTGCTGGGGTTTGAACCCGAGTCTTCGTAACCGCTGAGCCACAGCTCTAGTCCCCAGAGTTCTCTTTACATCTTCATTATACACACACATACACACACACACACACACACACACACACACACACATACACACACACATACACATACACATACACATTTCTCTCTCTCTCTCTCTTTTGGGGTTCCATACAGACACTGTGATTGCTGAATTCTATTCTGACAAGCTGTGTGAGAGTGTCCCAAGCCACTCACTGCAGGTGCCAAGTTTGCAGAATCCAAAACATTTGACCTTTGGTTTAAAAATGTTTGCATCTCTAGTCTGTTGTATTGCCTAACACAGTGTGAATCCTACCCACTGTCTCTCTCCAGCTTCCCAAAGTACATGTATCTCCTTGTAGGATGGCACATAGCTCCCATAGATTAGGTGAAAGCGTTTTAAAATTCCTTAAGTACGAAAGAGTTGCCTCAGGCAGCTGCCTCTTGGCATTCATCAGGAAGACAAAGATACTCATGTCCAGTCTTTTATAGGAATCCATTTCCAATTGATAATGTGTGTAAGTTTGGGTTGGATATGAGGAGTCATATGTAGACATGTTATGTCTCTGGATTTAATTAGAAATTTCTAGCTAAACTTATGTTTAAAACCCACTCTTGCCCCAGAGGTCTGGCAGCATAGTAAGAATGCTGACAAGTCCTTTTCATTGATTATAATAGAGGACATAGTTGTAATTCCTGTTTTATTCCCCTGAGATCAATACACTTTACTTGCTGAATGATGTACCTCAGATTTTGACTGCTGCATTGCAGCATTTATAAATAGCCTGCCTCTTCAGTCTTCTCTAATTGTATTTGCAGAAATATAACCTTTCCCTCCAGTTTCTTTACTGTCATTGGCACTGTTCCCTCTCCTTCATTCTCTGTGAACATGGATTTCATTGGCAAAATCACAGTTGGTGGGTGGTTTTGAGATAGGCAGCTAATTACACTCTGAGGAGGCTGCCTCAGCTGTGGTGCTCTGGCAATGGAATGGACATACTGATAAGTTTGGAGATTGTTTGTGAGGACACATTTCCCAGATTGTTCTTTCTAGTACTTTCAAGGCGTTAATCCCATAAAGCTGGGAACCACCCTGAACATTCTCGTGGAGTCCGCCTTATCACACTGCTGCATGTAGCCAGGGCTGGGGTGGAGTTCTTGCAGTATGCAGTCTTAGTCATGGAAGCAATGTGGTGCACACATTCAGGGGCCAAGAAATTTCAGTAAGTCTGACATTTGCGGGTGATAGAGATTGTAGCACCTTTGGGTAGCACTGATTCTTGATGATATTTATGAAAATTTTCCTGTGTTTAATGTGGTCTGTGGAAATGAGCCCTTTAGCCCAAAAAGAAACTGGGACTCTGTTTTGCAGTTTTGGAGATTAAACCCAAAGGTGCTCCACTACTGAGCTCTGTGCCCAGCCCCTTTTATTTTTTATTTTGAGACATGGTCTTGCTAAGTTGCCCAGGCTAGCCTCCCAGTTTATAATCCTCTTACCTCAGCCTCTCCAGCTGCTGGGATTACAGGCAGGTGCCCAGCTGAAACTGTGACTCTGGTAGATAAACTGGGTTAAGAAGGGGAAATTCTTCTTAACCCATTATCCTTTTCCTTGTCTCCTATAATCACACAAATGAAAAATCTGAATACCCACTGCAGTGGGAGCGTGTTGGTGACTTTCAGATGTCCAGCTTCCCAGAGACAACGAGTTGTGGCTTGGCAGAGCTCCCACCTGCTGACGTCAGCTGACCTACTGCAGGAAAGAAAAGTCCATTATAGCCTGACCAAAGCACTTGGTATAGAATTGACTCGTTCTACTTCACTGGGACGACAAAGAGGGCCTTTTAAGTTGGTTAATTTCAGCAGAGCCTTGCTGGAACTTTCTCCCTTGACTGGTAGGGTCAGATCCCAGCGGGGCCCTGGCAGGGAGACATGTTCAGGTGGAACTTTTACAGTATATGGTGGAGAGTCTTTTTTTCCCCCCATGGCAAAGAGCTTCTCCCAAATGTTATTTCTTACAGACATCCATAGCAGTGAAAGGAGTTTAGAAATGGTGTGTGTCTTGTGACAGACAGGCCAAATGCCACACACTTTAATCCTGAAGAGTTAGACATCTTTCAGGAACTCATGTACAGTGTAGTTATTCCATGAACAACTGTACCTTCCTCAGAAAATGTCTTTATAAGATTTATTTATTTGGTACCAGGGATTGAACCCAGGGGAGCTCTACCATTGAAGTACACCCCAGCCCTTTTTATTTACTTATTTGTTTGTTTTTATTGTTTACTTTTAATTTGTGTGTGTGCTGAAGATTGAACCCAGGGGCACTCTGAGCCAGCTCTCCTTTTTAAAAATATTTTATTTTGAGACAGAGTCTTGCTAAATTGCTGAGGCTGGCTTTGAGTTTGCAATCCTCCTCCTTCAGCCTTCCAAGTCGCTGGGATTACAGGCATGTGCTACCATACCTAGCTTTTAAAAAAATTAAAAAAAGAACTCTTGTAAGCAAGCAAATTAAGTACATACTTTCCTCATGTTTTTCCATCTTGTTTCCCTAAGGACAAGAACAATAGAAGTATGTAAAAACATTCTGACCTTCATTGTTTACTAACTTCAGACTTTGAACAGGGGTTGGGGATTTAGCTCAGTGGCAGAGCGCTTGCCTAGCATGCACAAGCCCCAAGTTCTGTCCTCAGTCCTAGAAAAGAAAAAAAAAAAAGACTTTGAACAAAGATATAAAAATAATTCTTTTTTCAAAACTGAGGATTGAGGAGGCTAGAGCAGTGGCTCGGCAGTTAACAGCACTTTCCTGGTGTGTGTGAGGACATGGATTTGAACCCTAGTACCACGTACACAGCAAAATGTCAGAGCAACAAAAGCCACATGAAAAATAGAAATTGTTTCTCCCTCTCTCTCTCTCTCTGTCTTTCTCTCTCTCACTGTTCTTCTGTCTTTAAAAAACACACTGAGGATTGAATCTGCAGGTGCTCTTACCACTGAGCTGCACCCCCAGTCCTTTTTAATTTTTTTTTTAAAGAGAGAATGAGTGAATCAACTTTGTCTTGTTTTTCATCTGGTTTTTGTTGCTCCAGCACTTAGTTATGTACGTGCTGCTGGGGTTCAAACGCAGGTCCTGCAAGTGTGATACCACTGAGCCACTGTTCCAGTCCCCACCTTTTTATTTTGAGACAGGATCTCACTGTCAGTGTCACCTTAGAACTTGAATTTCTCCTGCCTTGTTCTCCCAAATTACTGGGATTGTGAGTGTGTGCCATCGTGCCCTCCTCACTGGGATTGTGAGTGTGTGCCATCGTGCCCTCCTCACTGGGATTGTGAGTGTGTGCCATCGTGCCCTCCTCACTGGGATTGTGAGTGTGTGCCATCGTGCCCACCTTAATGTTTTTATAAATGATTAGTGCATCAGTTTCCCTCTTTTTTCTGCCTCCAAAGTGAGGATGAAAAAGATAAGGGGCGGTAAAAGAAATTAGTAATTTAACAGCCATCAATAAAGAACATGTCAGCCCCAGTTATGTTAAAAATCAGTGGTTCTTATGGGGGATGGTGGCACATGCCTGTAAACCTGGTAACTCCAAGCCAAGGCAGAATGATTACAAGTTTGAGGCCTGCCTCAGCAACTTAGCAAGGCCATATGCAACTTAGACCCTGTCTCAAAAAACTTTCATTTCAGGATGGTGATGTAACTAAGTGGTAAGGTGCTCCTGGGTTCAATGCCCAGAACCAAAAAAAGAAAGAAAGAAAGGAAAAAACCCACTGGTTTTTGAATGCTCATCTAGGAACCCAGAGAAAGGATTCTGGGTCACCCTGGACTCTGCAGTGTGCTTACCATGCCTCCTGTGTCTCCTGACTAGTTATAAAATGCCATCCAGACATAGCAGCTGGGTCTACAGTTTAGGGCCAGCCTGGGCAACTTAGCAAGACCCTGTCTCAAAATAAAAGGAGCTGGGGGTGCAGCTCAGTGTAAAGCACCCCTGAGTTTAATCCCCAGCACTGCAAACAAAAAAAAATTGAAGCGATAGTAGTTTCTTTCCTAGTTTGTAAGCACATGATTTGCCTGTGAATAGAGCTGCTACAGTTCCTGAGGATCTGCAGGCTCCTTACAAACGTGTATGAGAGAGAGAAAGAGAGAGAGAAATCATCGCATGCAGAATGATAGTGCTGTAAGGTCACTGATAAGGCAGGTGAGGGAGTGAAGACTTCAGAGACGGAGGGGACTGCTTCAGACTTTGATTTTTTTTTTTTTTAAGAGAGGGACAGTTTTTCATGTGGCCGTCATTGCTCTGACACTTTGTTGTGTATGTGGTGCTGGAGTTTGAACCTGCATCCTTGCGCATGCCGGGGAAGCGCTGTGACCGCTGAGGCACCGCTCCAGCCCCCTGCTTTAGACTTTGAAAGACTTGGATGATACTAAATGTTGGAGTTGGCAGTGAGTGAAAAGTGTGTTCCCGGTAAAGGGAGCATTTTGAGTTGGGAAATGGACCCTGCCCATGTGAGATCCAGCTGGAAGGTGACTCATGGTAAGCATGGCTGGCAATGGTAGTGGTTGTCCAAAGTCAGCCTTCTCTAAACTAGCCTGATGCACCCGGGTGCAGTGTCAGAGCTGCCTGTTGTAATTAAGGGCTGTCACAGAAACTGCTGTCAGCATTGAGCAGCTTCTCAAGATCACCTTAGTTTTGGGGTTTATGGACTTTTGAAGTCTGTTTTAAGAATATAAGATAATTGGGTTGGAGTGGTAGCTCATCAGTTGCAGCATTCTCTAAAAAACAAAACAAAACAAAGCAAAGAATAGAAAATACTTACACCTGTGATTCCAGTTACTTGAGAGCCTGAGGCAGGAGGAAAGTTCGAAGCTAGCCTCAACAACTTAAGGAAACCCTGTCTCAAAATAAAAAGGACTGGGGTTATAGCTCAATAGTAAGCAGCCTTGGGCTCAATCCCTAGTAGCCACCTCCTACCAAAAAAAAAAAAAGGGCCACTATTTTGAGCTATGAGTGTGGCACAGTGGTAGAGTGTTTACCTAGCATGTAAGAAGCATCGAGGGAGCCGGAGCGGTAGCACCACATGCACAACTGTCAGAGTAGTGAGAACCAGATGAAAAACTATAGTTGATTCTTCCTGTCTCTCCCTCTCCCTCTCTTTCTCCTAAAAAGAAAAGAAAAAAAAAAAAAAAAGCAGCAGCCTTGGGTTCTGTCCCCAGCACCACAAAAGAAGAAAGTTTTCAGTCGCAGCTTTCTGCTAGGGACACAAAGCTGTGCCTTTCTGAGCTTTGTTTACTTGAGCTCCACCAGTGAAGCAGTGAAGCTGCTTCCTTAGGGGACACGCCAGGTGGTCAGTCCGCGATTGGTAACTCAGACTCAGTAGGGTGACACGTAGTCGTATAGTGTCACGTATGGTGTCAGTCAGCACATTCTTTATTTGCCCTTGTCACAAATCTAGTATTTACCTGGATAGAAATCTCGCTGTACGGTGTGGGAAGTGGAAGCTTCATCACTGTGCCGCTCTCAGCCCCTGGCAGGTGCGTTCAGGCAGCTCCACACGCATAGAGGTTAATGACCTCTGCGGTAGTCAGCGTTGCATCCAGAATGTGACCAAACACCCAAAACAACTTGAAGGAAGGACGATGTCATTTGGCTCATGGTTTCGTGGCCATTTGGCTCCGTTGTTTCTGTGCCTTCAGTGAGGCAGAGCATCCTAGCATAAGGGTGTGGCAGAGCAAAGCTGCTCAACTCAAGGCAACTGGGAAGCAAGGAGAATGTGAGTGAAAGGCCAGGGACAAGATAAGCCAGGGCATGTCCCCAGGGACTCACTTCCTCCCAGGAGGCCCCACTTCCTACATTTCCACCACCTTAAAATAATGTTGTCCACTGGTGAGGTCAGAGCCCATGATCCGGTCACCTTCCAAGGGCTGTTGGGGACCAAGCCCTCAACACATAAGCCGTTGAAGGCATTCTAGATCCAAGCTGTAACAGCTTCCATATGACAGAAATCAGGGATTCAAAGGAGAGGTTTCGCAGGCTCATTGCACAGCGGAAAGTAAATACAAGTGCTTTGCAAACCTTCGGAAAGTAAATACAAGTGCTTTGCAAGCCTTCAGAAAAGTGTGACTAATCTGAGGAGGAGAGGGGAGGCATTCGAGTCTGATTTCATAAGGATGCAGGGTCCTCAGCTTCCTCTGTCCACTCCGGCATTGAGTATAAAATAGGAGTTATCCTGGTGGAGAAGAGATGGGGCTTTCTAGCCCAAGGAATGATGTGCGCATGGCTTGTAGTTTTACAGGGACTTGTATTTTGGAGAAGAAAGAATATTTCAGCATGCCAGTAGGGTAGGGAGCTTGGGTGAAATGTCAGGAAGGTGTGTTTGGGCCAGGTTATGAAGGTCTTGCTAGAGAGGTGACTTCTTTGTCAGAAGGGAGCCATAAAGAATTGGGAGTGAGATGGCAAAGAACATCTCTTTTTATAGTTTGAAGACAAAAAATCAGACTGTAGAAACAGTAATACAACAGAAATAAAATGGCTGTGTGGAGTGAGTATGATTTGGAAGGCGTAGGGATATGACTGAAATCACCATGGACTCTTCACTGGGAGGACAGCCTCCTAGAGAAAGGCAGTCCCCCATCTCAATATGCTGCCACCTCCCAGGGCGAGGCAGGCTGCACCCTTGCCGACTTCCACCCCTGATCCTCAGCTAATGCAAAGGCCAGCAGCCTACAGGGACAACAGGAAGAGCTCCCCCAGAGTTCCTGGGTAACACAGTGTTTATATCTTTTGTACATTATAAAACAATAGCTGGAAGGGGCTGTTCTGCATCTTACCAAATCCAGAATCCCCCTGTAGACTGGTTTAAAAGTTGGAAGGGGGAGGACTGGAGCGGTGCCTCAGCGGTTTCTGCGCTTGCCTGGCAAGCACGAGGATCCGGGTTCAAACCCCAGCACCACGTACACAACTGAGTGTTGGAGCAACTAAGGCTGTGCGAAAAACTAATAAAGTTGTTTCTCTCTTTCTCTGTCTCTCTCACTGTCCCTCTCTCTTTAAAAGTAAAATAAAATAAAAGTTGGAAGGACCTGGAGACCATGCCAGGTTAGCCACTCTAGGGAATGGAGGAGTAGAGAGGGAAGGTGGCTGGTGCAAGGTCACATGCTGCTGACAGATTTAGACACTTTTTGTCATTATATGTTTACTTCTGTGGTCCTTAATTGGTTATGAGAAAGTACCTTATTCTTGAAAAACGCAAGTAGAGTATTTTGCGTTTATCACATACATAGGTCAGGTTCTCTTTTTTTTTTCTGGGGGGAGGTCAGTACTAGGGACTAAACCCAGGGGTTCTCTACCACTGAGCCATATACTCAGCCCTTTAAAAAAAAAAAAGAGCTAGAGAGTTTATTTTTATTTTCATCTTTTTATTGTTCCCCACTTAGTTGTGTATGTAGTACTGGGTATTGAGAAACCCCCTCTCCAGTCATCCTCAGCAATTTTTTTTTTTTTAAAGAGAGAGGGGCAGTAAGAGAGAATCAATTTTATTTAGTTTTCGTGTGGCCTTTGTTGCTCCAACACTTCGTTGTGTACATGTCACTGGGGTTTAAACCCACAGACTTGTGCGCATGCAAGGCAAGTGGTTTCACCGCTCCAGCCCCATCTCCTCAGCCCTTTTTATTATTTTATTTTGAGGCAGGGTCTCTCTAAGTTGCTTAGGGTCTCACTAAGTTGGTGAGGCTGCTCTCAAACTTGTCAGTCTCTTCCCTTAGCCTCCAAAGTTAGCTGGGGTTACAGGCATGCATCACTGTACCCAGTATCAGATTCTTTCTCTCTTTCTCTCTTTTTTTTTTTTTAAGAGAATTAATTTTATTTAGTTTTTTTTTTTAATTTTTTTTGGAAGGACAGTGAGAGAGAGAAAGAGAGAATCAATTTTTATTGAGTTTTTTACATGGCTTTCGTTGCTCTTGACACTTAGTTGTATACATGGGTGCTGGGGTTTGAACCCGTGTACTTGTGCATGTCGGGCAAGTGCCATAACCACTAAGCCACCACTCTAGCCCCCTTTATTTATTCACGTGGCTTTTGTTGCTCTGACATTTGGTTGTGTATGTGGTGCTGGGTTTAAACCTACATTCTCGTGCTTGCCACCACTCCAGCCCCTCAGATTCTATTTTGCAATAAAAATTTGGTGATACTCCCCAGAAATCTGGGGATTTAAAGTTGGAGTCAGCTAGGCAAGGGGGTGTGCACCTATAATCTCAGCGGGAGGCTGAAGTAGTAGTTCAAAGCCAGCCTTAGCAATTTACTGATCCCTAAGCAACTTAGTGAGACCCTGTCTTAGAATAAAAAAGGGTTGTTGATGTGGCTCAGTGGTTAGGTGCTGCTGGGTTCAATCCCCAGTACAAAAAAATAAGAAATAAAAGTTGGGGTGGATGGAGTTGGTACCAGGAGGCACCATCATGCTGTTAGCCTGATGTTATGATTGACTTGAAACAGGTGCTGAGTCTGTGCGGCCTCTTGGCTTTGCACAACAACAGGTAGAATTAGAATACATCTTTCACAGTGCCCACCCCACTAAAGTCATAGACCGTTCATTGCCCAGGCTGTCTGATACTCTGAAGAAGACCTGTAGGGTTGACATTTTGGAATAACTGAGAACTCAGCTACTTTGTATAAATAAATAGTAAATGTTATTGGTTATTGATTTTGAGGGCTCAGTTATTTTATGATCACCACTTTCATTGAATAACAGACTGAGGTCTAGAAAGATAGAAAAATTGAATTAAATAAATAATTTCATTCTGATCTCCATACAGTGAATTGAAGAGACCAGATGAAGGGACTTTTGAATGGACCTATCAATAATTTTCTTGAGTATCATTATTGGTGTTTCCTTTGAATCCTTTTTTTTTTTTTTTTTTTAAAGAAAGAGGGGACAGTGAGAATCAATTTTTATTTAATTTTTCACTTGGCTTTCGTTGCTCCAAGACTTCACTGGGTACGTGGTGCTGGGGTTTGAACTCGCATACTTGCGCATGCCAGGCAAGTGCCATAACCACTGAGCCACCGCTCCAGTGGTGAATCCTTAAAACCCTTGTAGAATTGGCAATATAAACATTGTTCTTAGGCAGGTGTGATGATGCACTCCTACAATCCCAGCTACTTGGGAGACTGAGGCAGCAGGAGGATTGCAAGTTTGAGGCCAGCTTGGTCAACTTAGCAAGACCCTGTCTCAAAATTAAAAAAAAAAAAAAAAAAAAAAAAAAGGCTGAGAATGTAACTCACTGACAAAACACCCCAAGGTTCGACTTCAGTACTGAAACAAAAAAGAAGAGAAGAAAGCACAGTTCTTCCGCTGTCTCTTTCAGTGCCGTGTTGGCTGGGCGTCCTCTGAGGGGCCCAGGTAGGTAGGCGTTTTAGCAAGGATCTTGTTCCTTCCTTAGAAGAGACCTTCTTAATTCATGGGTCTGCTGAGGCTTTCTGATAATTCGTTCCTGCAGAGAGGCTAGTTTCCACTGGGTCTGTGTTGGTGCCTTGTGACGCTTATCTCAGGGTATTCTGTCTTTTCAGAAAATGGACCCAAGTGGGGTCAAGGTGCTGGAAACAGCTGAGGACATCCAGGAGAGGCGGCAGCAGGTCCTGGACCGGTACCATCGCTTCAAGGAGCTTTCCACCCTGCGGCGTCAGAAGTTGGAAGATTCCTATCGATTCCAGTTTTTCCAAAGAGATGCTGAGGAGCTGGAGAAGTGGATTCAGGAGAAACTGCAGATTGCTTCTGATGAGAATTATAAAGACCCAACAAACTTGCAGGTGCGTTTAATCTCCCTAAGATTCCTGCCAAAATTCAGGAGTCCAGGGGTTCTTTTCCAAAAATCAGACAAAATGGGCAGCAAGAAGAATGCATATCAGACTTAAGGAAGGACTGACTCACTGTTCTGAAAAGCCCCTTCTGTTTAAGCAAGGGTGAATGTGGGATTTTGCGGATACCAGTTTTTCTTCTCTGGATGCTTTAAAACTGATGGTTCTCAAACCACTGCCTTGAAGCCATTGGTGGGTGACCTGTAAGCTTTTTTCAGAAAAAGTCTGAGTTATTCTCTTGGACTCTGTGTTTTTGAGAAAGGTCATGCTAACAACGTTGTTGCTGGGAATGATTCATAACTATGCATCCCTTTAAGACTCACTCGTAAGATTTATCAAAAGCAAAGTGAGGGCTGGAGTGGTGGCTCAGTGGTTCCAGTGCTTGCCTGTCATGTGCAAGGACGCTGGTTCGAACCCCAGCACCACGTACACAACAAAGTGTCTGAGCAACGAATACCACGTGAGAAACTAATAGAACTTGATCCTGTCTTTCTTTCTCTCTTGTATCTGTCTTTCTCTTTTAAAAAAAAAAAAAAAAAAAGCAAAATGTATTTTATAGTATTTATACCTCAATTTTTAAAAATTTATTTTATTTTTTTAGAGAAGGAGAGAGAGAATCAATTTTTTAGTTTTTCATCTGGCCTATTGTTTCTCTGACACTTAGTTGTGTATGTAGTGCTAGGGTTCCAACCTGCATCCTCATATGTGCCAGGCAAGGGCCATAACCAGTGAGCAACCGCTTCAGCCCCAGTTGTTTTTAGTGGAGAACCCGTTTGTGTGCGTATGTTGGGGATGGAACTTAGGGTCTCATGGTAGGCAAGCGCTCTACCACTGAGCTGCACCCCAGCCTTCTCACTAATTTTGGTAAAAACTTCTATTAAAAATTGTTTTGATGGGGCTCTGGAGCAGTGGCTCAGTGGTTATGGTGCTTGCCTCGCATGCACTAGTACTGGAGTTCAAACCCCAGCACCACATATACAGAGGAATGAAAGTCACATGAAAAAGTAAATAAAAATCGCTTCTCTCTTTCTCTTTCTCTCTCGCTGTCCCTCTCTCTCTTAAAAAAACAAAAACAAAAACAAATTGTTTTAAGGGGCTGGAGCAGTGGCTCAGTGGTTGCGACGCTTGCCTGGCATGTGCAAGTACATGGGTTCAAACCCCAGCACCCATGTACACAAGAGTGTCTGAGCAATGAGAGCCACATGAAAAACTAAATAAATTTGATTCTTTAATTCTTTCTTTCTCTTCCTCTCTCACTGTCCCTCTCTTTTAAAAAAAAAAATTGTTTTGAGGCTTGAGCGGTGGCTCAACAGTTTCAGCACTTGCACTTGCCTGGCACACACGAAGATGCGGGTTTGAAACCCAGCACTACTTACACAACGAAGTGTCAGAGCAATGAAAGCCACATGAAAAAGTAAATAAAATTGATTCTCTCTCTCACATTGTTCCTCTCTCTTTCAAAAAAAAAAAATTGTTTTGAGTTAGACGCGATGGTGCATGCCTTTAATCCCTGCAACTCGGGAGGCTGAGGCAGGAGGATTGCAAGGTTAAAACCACCCTCAGCAACTTAGTGAGACTCTGTCTCAAAATAAAATATAAAAAGGGCTGGGGATGTGGCTCAGTGGTTAAGCACCCTTGGGTTCAATCCCTGGTACTGAAAAATAATAATAATAAAAACAAAAATTGTCTCAGTAGCAGGTACAGCAGTAGTGGGTCTGTGGTCCCAAAGCAGTGTGAGAAGACAGGATGATGAGCACTGGTAAGGTGCAGTTCCTGCCCCACAGTCCTGTCTCAGGTCTTGATGAGTAAGAGGTGTTGAGAACGGGATATAGACAGGATCAGAGGGGACTTGGAAGCAAGCAGAAGAGGGTTTCATGCGAGTGTGTGTGTGATTCAGGGGTGAGCACTGCATGCTAAGAAGACTGTCCATATGGTTCCGTGTTTCCAGAAGGGATTGGGTGTCCACAGAAAGACTCATTTCCTGATAGACAGTATGGTTTTGTAGCATTGTGTCTGCAGAGTTGGAGAGCCCTCTTGGGGAAGCTTCCAGAGGGGCAGTGGAGATGCAGTCAGGGTATTTGAGTGTGTGGGTCAGGAGTGGAGGAGGAATGGGCTGGGAGAGAGGGAGAGTGTAGGTGGTTACACCGACCTTAGCTTTGCTCCGTATTCACCACCAGGGAAAGCTGCAGAAGCATCAAGCCTTTGAAGCTGAAGTGCAGGCCAACTCAGGAGCCATTGTCAAGCTGGATGAAACTGGAAACCTGATGATCTCAGAAGGGCATTTTGCGTCTGAAACCATCCGGGTGAGTATGGCTGGTGCCTGGCACTGGCAGCTCTGACTGGAGGAGAAGGAATCACACTCATGCTTGCATGTCAGTTTGGGTCCCTAAAGCTACAGACCTTTCCAGCTTTTTAGAGAAGCTGCGTAGGCTCTTGAAGGAGTTGCCAAAATCTGCCTTTATAAAATGGTTCTGCACAGATACAAATCAGTGGTGTGTATTCAGTGAGGAATTACATTCTTTGGGTAGAACAAATTAGAATGTTATATTTTAAAGAAAACTCCATCGGTTGGCTCTTACATTTACAGATGGTAATCGGATGGGAGAGTGTATTAATGAAGTTGGTGAGTTTGGGGATTAGGATACAAAGATAAATAGGAACAGTCACAGTCCTCTAGGGGAAATTCTGTTTTTCCAGGCTTGCTCTCTGAACTGTGGTGTCTTGCCCTTGAAGGGGTTCATCCAGCTCTAGGCAGCACACCAGTAAACGTGTAGCTTTGTGGGGTGACTGGTAGCACCTGTTGTCTGTGACATGATGACTAACTTTGAGGCAGACACCCTCAAACTTTCTGGTCTGGCTTGTTTTGGACTCAGGTCAATAATTGCTCTTCTACTTTGTTTCACATTTCTTTTTCTTTTTTTTTTTTCTTTTTAAAGAGAGGGAAAGTGAGAGAGAGAGAGAGAGAGGTAATCAAATTTTTACTTAGTTTTTCATCTGATTTTTGTTGCTCCAGCACTTAGTTGCATATGTGGTGCTTGATTTTGAGCCCAGGTCCTCGCACGTGCAGGCAAGTGCTCCAACTGCTGAGCCACTACTCCAGCCCTGTTTCACATTTCTAATTACAGGGTATTAACGGAACACAAACCTGTTTATGAGTTTGAGCTTCTCCTAAATGGGTGCTCTTACCTATATCAGAAGATGTACCTCCTATCTAGCTATGTGTTTTGTTTTTTCGTGTCTAAAACCACAGTTGTGTTGAGGGCCCAGCCTTTCCTTTGCCTTGACCTGCAAAGTAATCCTGAAGATTTAGAAGAAAGCTGTGTTCTTTAGCTGCAGCTAGAAATGTTCCATCCTTGCTCCTCCCTGATGTGGTTTCAGAGGCTTCATTCCCCAGGATCCAGGCTAAGGGATTCAACAATAAATACTGTCTCATGTATGCTCTGCTCTGCTGTCTCCTGTCTCCTTGAAGACTTGCAGTTAACCTTGAGCTTATGAGGAACACTTACTAACTTACTGCCAGTAGTGATTGTAAATAGGAAATTAAAAAGTGGGTTCCAGGTGGCTCAGTGGTTGTGGTGCTTGCCTGGCATGCACAAGTATGCGAGTTCAAACCCCAGCACCACGAACACAAAGAAGTCTCAGACCAACGAAAGCCATGGGAAAAACTAAATAAAAATTGATTAAAAAAAAGGTATTTATGTTCCTTTTCCCCACTATTTTGTAAATAGTCTTTTTTTTTTTTTTTTTTAAGAGAGAGAGGAACAATGGTAGAGAGAGAGACAGGGAATCAATTTTATTTAGTTTCTCACGTGGCTTTCTTTGCTCTGACACTTTGTTATATACGTGGTGCTGGGGTTTGAACCAGCTTACTTGCGCATGCCAGGCAAGCACCATAACTGCTGAGCCACTGCTCCAGCCCCATTTTGTAGTCCTTTTGTTGTTGTTTTTGTTTTTTTGTTGTTTTTTTTTTAAGGGAGAGGGACAATGAGAAAGAGAGAGAATCAATTTTTTATTTAGTTCTTCATGTGACTTTCATTGTTCTGACACCTCCTTGTGTATGTGGTGCTGGGGTTTGAACTCGCATACTCATGCATGCCAGGCAAGTGCCGTAACCACTGAGCCACCACTCCAGCCCAGAATCAATTTTATTAATAAATTTTTATTTTTTCATTAGGTTTTTGTTTCTCTGAAGTTGTATATGTGGTGCTGGGGTTTTAAACCGGGGTCCGCGTGCCAGGCAAGCACTTTAACCACTGAGCCACCATCCAACCCCCAGTATATAGTCTTAAAATAAATAAAACTAGCCTGCTTATTATTTTCTTTTCTTTTTTTTTTTTTTAAGAAAGAGGGACAGCGAGAGAGACAGAGAAAGAGAGAAACAACTTTATTTAGTTTTTCACATGGCCTTAGTTGCTCCAACACTCAGTTGTGTACGTGGTGCTGGGGTTTGAACCCGGGTCCTCATGCTTGCAAGGCAAGCACTGAAACCACTGAGCCACCGCTCCAGCCCCTTATTATTTTCTTGGTCAAAGTTTTCCCATAGTGAATGGGGATGCTGTGTACCAGTAGCATAACTGGGTTACAGGTGGGGAACAGAAGAAATAGACCAAGAGTTTGGCTTCAGTAATTAATCTTCAGGGGAGGACCAGGACCCAAGTTGACTTCATTCATGTCCATTAGTACCTCTGCCCCATAAGGCTGTCTTATTAAAGCAACATTTAAGAATACTATTAAATACTACTTGTTGAGTAACCATCAGTGTACAGATACTAATTTTTACAATAAATTTGCAAAGTGGCCATTATCTCCATATAATGGAAGCACAGAAACTAAGTCTCAGAGACCTTTGAGTAACCTGTCCAAAGCTAGTAGATGACAAAGTTAGAATTTCAATCTGTTCTTTTTTTTCCCTAGTCACAATCTGCTGCTTCCCCCGCCCCCAGTCTTTACATTCCTATGTTCTTACCTTAATTTTTCTACCTTCTGCATCTCTGAAGCTCTGGCTGCTGGCCCATACCTCTGTTGAGAAATCCACCTGAGTCAGAACCAGGCTTTCTCCTCCACCTGCGTGCACTCGGTGTTTCTGCCCCCCTGCCCACTCATGCTCTCAAACAATAGGAAGCCTGTGAAGCTGGACTGCCTGCAGTGTTCAGATGAGACAAACCAGTGTTGGGGAAATTGTGGGACCAGAACAGGCCTTGCCTGGTCTTGAATGCATGAAGATGAAATTTGTGGGACTGACAGCGGGCTTGAGGATGGGAGAGTTTTCCGGTCCGCCTCCATCTCAGTGTGAGCTGGGAATGCTCTGCTACTCAGTCTCCATGGTCATTCTTCTTGGCAGCTTGTTTGTCCCAGCTCGGCAGCGTAGCAGGCAGCAGTTAAGCACAGAGGAAGTGGGTGGTGTGGAGGTTGTGTCTGTGTCCTGAATAACCTGTCTGTCACTGGTTTAGACTTTCACACCGTACCGGACTGCATGGCGCCCCATTGTCACCGCCACCCACATCGGGTCCCATATCCGCGTAGGTGGAGTACGGGTTGTTGTTGGTTGCTGTGGAATGCCTTTCACCTCCTCCGTGGTGGCACCCTTGTCCCCCACAGGCGGAAGTGAATTGTGTGCATGCCCGTTTCCTCAGTGCTGTCTCCTTGCCAGTGAAACATCCATTCTGGTCTCGGAGAGACTCCACCCACACTGTTCCCTGGCTTTCATCTCAGCGACCAGTGGGTTCCAGATTACTCTCACCTTTGACCCTTTCTGTTTGGGTGGCCTCTGCCTATCAGCATTATGTAGAAGTTCCCAGGATCTTGGGTGTGCGTGTATCAAGGGAGCTGGATTGGAGTACTGCAACGCATCCCTGAGCTTTGAGTGATTGTCACTTTCTCCCACTTAAGCTCCTGCTGGGCCCATACTATGAGCACCCCAAGATGCTGGGAAGTAATCGTGTTTGGCCGTGTGGATGTCACTTGGGTGAAGTTTGCATTAAGACTAATTTGAAATACAGTATTCCATCCTGCCTTTTTCACAGATCTCCAACCCCTTTTCTGCCAAGAATCCCTTTTGATAGCTTATGACTATCAGGACCCTTTCTTCCTACTTCTATCCTGAGATTTTTCTTGTTGTGCCCCATAATGTTCACGTTTTGTTTTTTTTTTTAAGTACTGGAGATTGGACCCGGGGGCCCAGTACCACTGAGTTACGTTCCCTGCCTTTTTTTATTTTGAGGCAGGTTTTTGTCAAGTTGCTGAGGGTCTTGCTAATTGCCTAGGCTAGCCTCCAGAGCTTGTGATCCTCCTGCCTCAGCCTCCTCAGTACTGTGATTACAGGAGTATGCCACCATGCCAGGGAATCTTTACATTTATGGTGTCTGTAGACCCTCTTTTTTTCTCCCTCCTTATCTCCATTAATTCAGAACACAGCCTTCAGTAATTTCTGCACAGTTGCCATGTTAATTCCTTAGTTCCTTGCTTGGTAGGCTTTTGGCCTAGGATTCCACCTCAATGATGATTAATGGTATTTATTAATTATAGGATTATTTATATATAATTATAATTTAATAATATCCTTGAAGTAAACTGGAACAAACTTTTTAAGATCAAACTACTATGAGGTATGTACTTTTTTCTACTTTTGGTTATAAATCTGTGATTTCTACTCAGTTTAGGAATTACCGTCTTAAAAGATTTTTGTTCAGAGCCCCATGAGGTTGTCTCTGACCTGTCCGAACTCTTTTTTTTTTTTAAGAGAATCAGTTTTTTTAGTTTTTCATGTGGCCCTCATTGCTTGGAGACTTCATTTTGTACATGGTGCTGGGGTTCATACCCATGTACCCGTGCATGCCAGGCAAACGCTGCAACCACTGAGCCACTGCTCCAGCCCCTGTCAGAACTCTTTTGAAGAGCCAGATCCCACAAAAGCAGTTGCAGTCCAGTTAAAAATGTACTTTTTAACATCCAGACTCGTTTGCTGGAGCTGCACCGGCAGTGGGAATTGCTTTTGGAGAAGATGCGGGAGAAAGGAATCAAACTGTTGCAGGCCCAGAAGTTGGTGCAGTATTTGCGAGAGTGTGAGGACGTGATGGACTGGATCAATGACAAGGTACGTTTTGGGAAGGAAGGTTTGACATGGGAGTGGGACCACTGTGCTCTCTAGGGACCTTCTGTTCTGTAACTCTGAAACCTGGGGTCTCTGTGACAGTGCTGTGAGAGGCCCCAAATCAGAAACTACACAGAAAACCATTCACCACAACTAACGTGGCCCACCTCTAGTGTTCACCTCAACTAACGTGGCCCACCTCTAGTGTTCACCTCAACCAACATGGCCCACCTCTAATGTGTGGCCTACCTTTAGTGTTCACCACAACTAATGTGGCCCACCTCAGTGTTCACCTCAACTAACGTGGCCCACCTCTAGTGTTCACCTCAACCAACGTGGTCCACCTCTAGTGTTCACCTCAACCAACATGGCCCACCTCTAATGTGTGGCCTACCTTTAGTGTTCACCACAACTAATGTGGCCCACCTCTAGTGTTCACCTCAACCAACGTGGCCCACCTCTAGTGTTCACCTCAGCTAATGTGGCCCACCTCTAGTGTTCACCTCAACCAAAGTAGCCTACCTCTAATATGTGGCCCACCTCTAGTGTTCACCTCAACCAACGTGGTCCACCTCTAGTGTTCACCTCAACCAAAGTGGCCTACCTCTAATGTGTGGCCCACCTCTAATGTGTGGCCCACCTCTAGTGTTCACCTCAACCAACGTGGTCCACCTCTAGTGTTCACCTCAACCAACGTGGCCCACCTCTAGTGTTCACCTCAGCTAAT
>PVKS010025216.1:0-30127 GCA_004027875.1 Aplodontia rufa
TTCCTGTTTATCCTGGTTGATCCTGTCCTCTGGGTACATTCCTGTTTATCCTGGTTGATCCCTTCCTCTGGGTACATTTCTATTTATCCAGGTTGATCCCTCCCTTCGAGGTACATTCCTGTTTATCCCAGTTGATCCCTTCCTCTGGGTACATTCCTGTTTATCTGGGTTGATCCCTCCCCTCTGGGTTCATTCCTATTTATCCCAGTTGATCCCTTCCTCTGGGTACATTCCTGTTTATCCTGGTTGATCCCTTCCTCTGGGTACATTCCTATTTATCCTGGTTGATCCCTCCCTTCGAGGTACATTCCTGTTCATCCCAGTTGATCCCTTCCCTCTGGGTACATTCCTATTTATTCCAGTTGATCCCTTCCTCTGGCCACATTCCTATTTATCCCAGTTGATCCCTTCCTCTGGGTACATTCCTATTTATCTGGGTTGATCCCTCCCCTCTGGGTACATTCCTATTTATCCCGGTTGATCCCTTCCTCTGGGTACATTCCTGTTTATCCCGGTTGATCCCTTCCTCTGGGTACACTCCTATTTATCCTGGTTGATCAGTCCTGACTTCAAAATGGAGTTTGTTTTTTCTTAATTGCAAAAAGTAACAAAGACTCAATGTAACAATTTTGGAAAATATTGAAATTAGGCAGGAGGGGAAAACAATCCTACTATCCAGAGATAGCCACTAGTGATATTTTTTTTGCTTGGCCTTGTTTTTTTTAAAAATGTTCTTTAATTATGAATTATTTCAAACATACGATGTTAACATTTAACAAAAACTTGGCTTAGCAGATGTTAGTATTTTGCTCTGTTTGCTTTAGAGTTCCCTTTATTGTTCCTGGTTTTTACTGTGGTATAATAACTGTAGATATTTATGAAGTTCATTGTGATAATTCAGTACATACATATAAATATTTGATATGGGTCCAGTGATAAAATCAGAGTGATTATCATATCTGTCTCCTTAAACAGTTATCATTTCTTTGTATTAGGAAACTTTGAATCCGCTGCTAGTTCTTTATAAAACATCTTTCAAATTCTTGTAGACTGCAGTCACCCTGCTGTGGTATAGATCCTTAGAACTTCTTTGGTATCTGTTTTGTTTTGTTTGTTTGTTAGGTCCTGGGGATTGAACCCAGGGGCACATATCCATTAAGCCACATCCCAAGCCCTTTTTTTTATTTTTATTTTTTATTTTGAGACAGCATCATTAAGTTGCTGAGGCTGGCTTTGAACTTGGGATCCTCCTGCCTCAGCCTCCCGAGCTGCTGGGATTACAGTGCATCACTACACCAGCTTGGTGCCTGGTTTTTAAGAAATAGTATATTACAGATCCAGGTGAGGCCCACGCCCACTCCTTGTTAGTCCTCTTCTGCTCAGAGGTACTCCTGCTCCTGGGTATTTCCTAAGTTGTGCTGATCTCTGGCCCTGTGGGTTTGGGGACCTGGTTATGGCAACATGAAGAACCTCAGGATTGGTTTGCAAACAAGACCCAACATGCAAAAAGACTCCTCTGCCCCACCCCACCGGCCTCATTGGCCTTTCCAGGGCCTCCTCCTGTTATGTTTTGTTACAATATTCCATTTTCTCCTTCAAACAATGTATGAAAATCCAAAGCGTGGCATTCAAAATTAAATACTTCTTACCAATATTCAAATATGTGCAATATGTTGCAAGAATGGAATTGCTCCCTGGTTAAGATATGGCAGAGAAATTCAGTTGGCTCCCTCTTAGCTAATTTACATTAAGATAATATTGAGTACAATATTTTGAAGAAATACCCAAGGGAAAAATACACCAATATCAGAAACCAAGGCCAGAAGTCAACCATGCAGCCAGATTTAAAAGAGCACTTTCCCCAGGTCTTGAAGCAGTTGGGGGAACCCCTGATGCTCAGTCTGCAAGGATTGAAATTGAGGCCCCTCAGGGGGGATTCTGTGTCTCAGCTCTCTGCCCTTGACCCCTAGTGGAGTGACCTTCACTAAGGTTCCCGAGGCTGGGAGAACATGATCTGCTATCTCCTTCCTGGAGTCAGGGTGTGTCTTCAGTAGGTGCATGGATTCCTCAGCCATCAGCACTTTGACTTATCGTCACTCACTCTCCTCTTGTGACATGGATAGGGCCAGCCTTTCCCAGCCTCCCAGTTATTCTCATTCTGGAATGAGGATCTGAGCAGAACTGTTTTGATAGCATAAATAAAGAGCAATAGATTTGAAAACAAAAAAACTGGGCCGGAATACTTGCCTGACATGTGCAAGAACCCAGGTTCAAACCCCATCACCACATACACAACTAAGTGTCAGAGAAACAGAGGCCAGATGAAAAAAATAAATGATGTTCTCTCTTTCTCTCTCTCCCCTTCTCTTTTAAAAAAACATTTAAACATAAAAGGGCTATAAATGAAGGATATGATAAAAAGGATGTCTATACTTATGTGTAAAATAGAAGTACACTAATTTCAATATGTAAACAGTTCTCAGGAATCAATAAGAACCAACTCACAGAAGAAGCCCAAAACCCTAAACTTGTAGGCACTCCTTCAGTATAACTATCTGCTCTCCTAGCCCTGACATAGCTCGCCACGCATTAAACCAGCCCGAAACCAACAGAAAACAAAGAAAACCCTGTCTTCCCCACAGCCCCACCAAACAGACTAAAATCTACGTGCAGTCTAGTTCTAGCAGGCTAAAGTGCCTCCGTGCTACTAAGGATACCTCGATGTATTTTGTAGGTTTCTGTTATACAAATGAGCTCTTTTTCCATCATATTTTCCAACAGACTCCTGAAGTGTAAGACAGCTATTGATTTTGTGCGTTATTTTTGCTTCAGCTCTTACTCTATTAGTTTTAGTAGCAAATGCTCGTAGATGTTCTAGAAGCCAAACCACCTGCCAATGATGTAGCTCTTCCTCTCTTCTTCAGATAACAAACCTCCCCTACTTTACATCTATACTATGTTAGGTTGAAATTCCAGAATAATGTTAAAGTTGAAAGGCTCCCTGCGGTTTCCCTTTCTCTCACTGATGTTTCTAGACGTGACATCCACTGGGTCTCCAGCTCATGGCTTTGGTGAGATGTTAAGGATTCTCCTCATTTCATTATTAGCTTGCTAAAAAGTTTCAAGCTCAAAACTGCATATACTGCATTCTATGAAGTCTCTTTCCGGCATCTATCAGTTATCCACATTTTTTACCTATAGAATGTTTTTATTATTGAACAAAACATAAAAAGCAGAAAGGATATAGACTATACATTGTATTATATGTGCATATACATTATAGATACGTTACATAATGTGCATTACATAACACACCATAAATAGTTAAAATTGCCTCGTATTGAACAATTTTGGCATTCCTCAGAAAACTGCTATTAACCTACTTTTAAATGTTATTTACTTTTGTTGTAAAGTTGGTAATTTCCGTTAGCATTTTTCATGTACATTTTAAACTACCAACATTTTGTCACGTCCCTGAATGCTATTCTGCAAAGCTAACTTTAAGTGAACATTTTATTGGTCCTAACGTGCGCAGTAAAATGTGCGTGAATCCTAAGGAATAGCTCAGTGGGTTTTCACAAACTCAGTGCACTGGCCAAAGAGCACTCACGTCAGTTATACCAGAGGTCCGGAACCCTCTGAGCGCCTGTCCTCAACCCCTCCAAGGTCAGTCACTGGCAAAGCCATGTTTCAATGAATTGTTTATTTCCGGAATTTTCCATTCAGTATTTTGGAAAATCCCAGAAATGATTCTGTTTCAAATGGCATGGAAATGGCATGGTGTAACCTGCTCTGTCTGTCTCAGGGACGGATCATCCCCTTGTCCATGCCACATGCGGCGCTTGCCTGTTTGTCACCTGGCAGCTGTCTCTGTTATTTTCTGTCACAGTGTCACAGTGCTGGGCTCAACTAGCCCTCGTGTTGCTCTGCAATGGCCCCAAGGCTAGGAGTTGCAACACTGACCGTTTGGACTTGCTAAAGAGAAGCCGGAAAGTGTTTCCTTTACACACAGAGGTGGAAGCTCTCAGCAGGAAGCACAGAATCATAGGCTGCAGTTGCTAAGATCTGAAGTGCAATAAGGTAGAGAGAGAAGCCATGGTCACAAATCTGTATCACAGCAAATTGTTGCTGTCGTTCTGTTTTATTATTGATTATGGTCAGCTCCTTGCTAGTTCACAAGTTAAACCTTAGCAAGGATCTGTCTATATAGGAAGCACCAGCATCTGTGGGGCTTGGTACTATCCACAATTTGAGGCATCGACCAGAGGTCCTAGCATGTGTCTCCCACAGATAGCACGGCGACCGTGCTCCACATTTTGATCAATTCAGAGCCGTTTGATTAGTAACCTGATCATGGGTGACTACACTCAGGGGAAGGGCATTGTAAAAGGATGCAGATTCTTGGGGATCATCTTAGCACTTAGATTTCTACCTACCTGTTTCAGGTGGAAAAAATGTTTATTTCTTTCTGTTTGCAATGAGACGCTCTTTGAAGGATCATAACCACCATGGAGGATCTGAGTGAGGCATTAGGAACACGAGCCTCAGTGGAGGGTCTGTGCAGAAAAACAGATGGGGTGCAGCCTGGACTTGGGCCAAGATTTTGGCCTCCGTAGTTAGCAAGAGGATGGCACCATTTTTTTGAGATCAGAAAAGAGCCTGGAGGTGGAATAAAGAGCTACTTCGGGGCCTACTGGTTCTGGGATCCTTGCTGAGTTCGGGCATCCAGGGAGGAATGCAAGCCGGCACCCAGGCGCAGAGCTAGGAAGTGAGGAGAGCTGGGGGTGGCTGGAGACTCGCCCATCAGAGCTGAGCATCAGCTGAACATCAGCTGTTAACCATGGTACACTGAGGGTGTGGCCCACGGAGGCCATCATGGCTGGGTTGGCCTCACTGACCATTGGTGGGTCGCATGGACCAGAAGTGACCCCACCGTTTTAAATATATCTTGAGTAGTGTTGAGCTATCCGTTGCTTTTAATAGGTCCTCTACTGGAAAGTACTCTATCATTCTAAGTTCTGGTTATTAGTTAGGATTTCCTCGTCTCTGTTCACTGGATCAAACTCCTTGTATTCAACTCAGTAGATCTCATGCATTCCACTGGATCAAACTCCTTGGATTCCACTCAGTAGATCTCATGCATTCCACTGGATCAAACTCCTTGGATTTCCACTCAGTAGATCTCATGCATTCCACTGGATCAAACTCCTTGTATTTCTACTCTGTAAATCTCATGCATGGGCTGAACAAAGGAATCAAGTCCCACAGTGCCTCACTCAGAAGAAGCACTGCACAAACTCTGGAAAGTTGGTTGAGAAACTGTATCTGAAGCCTGGATCTTTCCAGCAATCGCAGGCGCAGAATCCAGGTAGGGCTGTCTGCTTGGGTGCTTGCCGTTAAGGCCTTAGACTCGTAGAAGAGTCTCTGGCTCAAGCTCATCTGAGCAGACTGCTCGGGAGAGCAAACCTCATGTGCCCAGGTGCTCCGGAGAGGATCCGGCTCAGGATTTCCTGCCTGGCCCACAAAGGTCAGGAAACAGCTCAGAGGAAGGCAGTGCCAGCCCATGAGGAGCCAGGCTCATCTACCCCTAAAGGTCCAGACACCAGGTTAAAGTTCAGGAGACATGAAACGCAATAGGCATGTTTGGATGTCATTCTTGAACAGAATTGATCACCGGAATACTTCTGAGAGTGGGGATTTGACTCTCCTCTGATGCTGCTAAACCATACCCAAAGGGATTCAAAAAGATAGTTTGTAAGGACAAGAAAATCAGAGAAGAGCTCTACCTCCTACTCAGTGAGGTGCACCCCACCAGCGGAACCGCGGTGATGCTGGCCACCGTGGGTGTGGCATTGTGCAGATGCTTGAGCGCACACACGGCTGAGGGCTTCGTCCCTGCAGAATGGCACTCCGGGCCCCATTAGAGACACCCTCGTGGAGGGCTGGGAAGGGGTCCACCAGGGCCTGCCCACTCTTCCTTCCTTCTCTGTGGATCTGCCCAAATGTTCCTCTTGAAGGACCCTCACTACTGTGGGCTCGTGTAACAACGCCGGCTGTCTTGAGCTGGAGGTCTTCCTCTCTCTCTGCTGAACCGGTGATGGCAGCGTCCCCCAGGGAATCCTGCTCTGTTGTAAAGTGCCCCAGCAAATGTCCTCTTAGCCTGGGAGAGAGGCACTGTGGAGGGCTCAGATCTTGCTGCTGTTTCTCAGCTTTCCCTCTCCAGGCTGCCTCCCCTGCAGGGTAGGTGGCCAGTGTGACATTGCCCTGCTGATACGCTGCTGTCACCAGTGTCAGGCTGTTCTTTATGGCCTGTCACAACCCTTGGTGGCCTGTCAGCCTGGGCCCATTGGCGGTTACTCTCTCCCATGCGCACCCACATGTGCCTGCGTGGCGGGGCTGACCACAGAAGACTGAGTGAGCGTTTATTTGGTTTCGGGCAGATGGACTTCAGAGACACCGAGTCTTTCAAGTCTGAGATGAGAGGAGACAGGGGATCAGATAAACTTGGAACGCGCCCGGAAACAGGAGCTGATGCTCGGAGTCTGAAGTTAACAGCCATGTGTCAGGAGGAAAGCGCAAGGCAGAGGTGAAGGAGAAGTTGGCATTTGCAGGAGGCCCTGACCGGGACAACCCACCCTCCTTCTCTCCAAGCCAGCGTGGGAACAGGGATCTGTCACCACAGAGGTGGTTACGCTGACTTGGTGTCAGGAAGTCAACAGGCAGAGAGGTGGCACCGGAGCAGAGGAACTCACGACTTCACACTCAGGGATGCTGCTCACCTCGGATTGGTGAGGGGTTTTTGCTTTTTTATCATTGCCTGATTTCTTACATGCCGAGATCCTGCAACTCTTTGGCCAGCTTCCTTGGAAACAGGAGCACAGAAGGCACTGTGGTCCCGGGGACTCTGAGCTTTTTGGAGTGCCGGTCATTAGGGCTCAGCTGCTACATCGTGTGCCTTTTTCCATTTCTAATGGTCGTTTTGTGTTTCCCTCAAGCATCTCGGTAAACTGTCCCTTGGTGGTTGGCCCCTGCTCTCATGGAAGGAATTAATTAAACAGTTCTCGTTAACATAAGTGAAGGACTGAACAGCGCTCACCTAGGCCACCAGCCACTGCCTCCGCACCTCTGGCCTGATTGAATCTGGGCAGCCCATGACTGAGCAGGACCAGGAGGGGAGGAGGAGTTGGAGGCACAGCCGGGGGCTGGAGACAGGAGCAGATGGGGCAGACCTCGCGATGATCTGCAGGAGGATCAGAGCTTCCACAAGCCCAAGGCCATGGCTTCCCAGCAGCCCGGGACCCCCAGCCCCAGCAACACTGGCACCCCACCATCTGAAGCCCTTCGACTACAGGCCGAATCCCCATTTCACGAGCACATTACTCGATCTCTGTGTTGAATTCCTAACTCCAAGCCATGTGGCATTTGCTTTGATGGTGCCAGAGACAGGAGAAACATCATGAACATATCAGCAAACATCTAGCATTCAGTAGCCATAGAAGATTCCAGAATACGGAGATGCTGCAATTCATCTAGCTACTGCCCAAGGGTGAGATTACTCAGCTGATCTACTTTGTAGCAGTTACAAGTAACTATAATAGGTACTTTGACCTCTATCTGCCTTGACTTTACGTTGCTTTCTTTAAAGAAGACCAGGCCACAGGAATAACTCATGGATTCCACACACAAGCCTGGACAGGTCTGCACCCGCCACACACCTGTCTACAGTAATAGCTTTGCTGTTGTTTTTTATTTGAACAGGAATGTATATTCTTAGGAAACAAATATAAAACAGGACAGAGGGAAATAAAGCAGGCTGAAGAGTCTGGTTTGATTTTTCCAGACTTTTTACCTACCCATCCAAGTGTGTATGTGTGCATTTTAAAATTCTATAGTATTTTTAAGTTCACAATCTAACATCAGCTGCAAAGGAATCTTTGGAACAGAAAGAAAAATAAAACCAATCAAAAAGGCCCGCACTGAATGCATGGGGACACTCAAGGACAGTTCTAGAAACCAACCCTAGCCAAGTGAAGATGAACGGAGGTGCATCCTGAAGAGCTGGGGCTCCTGGAACTGTGGGCCAGGCGTGGGGACAGGAGAAGCGAGTGAGGCTCAGTGGCGGGCACCGAGGTTCAGAGCCCACCCACCTCTGCTCCAGCGGGCGCTGCCCTGTGGGTGACATGTTCCCCAGTACCAGGACACAGCGCTGGGCTCCTCCCACAGTGCCATGGAGGGTGAGGGACAGCTGTGCAGCCTCAGCTCAGGACTGAACCTCTGGGAGATGCAGTGATTGGCCACGGCTGGGCACAGGCCCCAGTCCCAGTGGCATGGGAGGCTGGTGACAGGGGGGCTACACGTCCCAAGACTCGTAAGACAAAGGATTCCCCAAGAAACATCCATTTCACCATCGCAGTAATTGTCCAATGTTACCCCTTGGTAGGGTATAGACTTCAGCTGCAGCTCCTGGGATCTGCCAGTGGCCATCTGTTGTCAGCCCTTGGTGGCACTGCCACCTGGAGACCACTCTTCTAACTGGCTGTGGCGTGGATTGGTACACACGGTTCCCTGCTGCTTTGCTCTGCAGAGGTTGGGTTGAGCCATTCACGTTCAGCATGGAGAATGTTCCAGAGCACTGTCTGTGTGCGGAACCTCAGCAACACACAGCTCTCTGCTGTGTGCCTTTTGACCTAACAGTGCTAGCATCGTGAATCGCAGCATCACTGAGAAGTGTGAAATGCAGAGGTTCCTGCCTTGTTCTGTTTAGCCGTGGTACCTTTTTTTCTCATTGAATTATGCTTAGCTTCACATTAGTTTTTTGGTTTTTTTAATAAAAGAGCCTGAAGCTCATGACAGATATCATCCCTGAGTGACAGTCATTGGCAGTGCATGAATCAGCACCATCACTCCTCTGAGCTTGGGAACTTTTGTGATGTTCCCAGAGCTGGGTAATGTCAACTGCACTTAATCCCATCCTCGAGCATGGGACTGGCCATCTTTCCTGTTCAGAGTCTTTAAATGTTATATTGTAGTGTGCTTGTTCTTGTTATGAAGAAAGTTTTAAATAGGGAAAGAACTGAGTTTGTATGACAAACCCGGCATCCTTACTATGCAGAACTAACAAGCATCACCCACCTGCTGTGACCGCTCCAACCTTTTGCTTCCTGCTGAGATGATGGCGCATCACTGAGCTGTGGGGACCATAGCTATGAAGGGGGAGGAAGGAGGGAGGGGAAAGGGGTGTTCAATGCTATAGAGCAGTTGACTCCTTGAGAGCCCCCAACGCACCAGGCAGGCATATAAATCTAGTGATTTCCATTATTAAAATCCATGAATACGGTCATTTATATCTGTAACTTGGGGGAATCATAGAGGAGACAGATCAGGAAGTGGAAGAAGAGGAGGAGATCCTGGACAAGGATCTGCGTTAAGCAGCTCTGTCTGCATGGTTTGTGAAGTATACACTGTGCACCTGCTTCTGTCTATCAGTCATCTATCTATCTATCTGTCATCTATCTATCATCTATTTTTATCTATTATTATCTATCTATTATCATCTATCATCTGTTATCATCTATCTATTATCTGTCTATCATCTATCATCATCTATCATCTCCTATCATCTATCTTATCTATCATCATCTATCATCTGTCATCTCCTATCATCTATCTTATCTATCATCTGTTATCTATCATCTTCATCTATCATCTATCTATCATCTATCTTATCTATCATCATCTATCTGTTATCATCTATCTGTCATCTATCTGTCTGTCTATTCCTTTTCTTCTGTCCCTACTGTTGTTCTGCTTCTCTCCCTATGGGCCATCGTCCCAAGGACTTGAATGTGCATCTGTTTGTACAAAGTTTGCATTTTTTTTAAGAGAGAGGGACAGTGAGAGAGAGAGAGAGTAGCCTTCATTGCTCCAAGACTTCATTGTGCTGGGGTTTGAACTCGCATACGTGTGCATGCCAGGCAAGCACTGTAACGGCCAAGCCACCAGTCCAGCCCCTAAAGTTTGCGTTTTTGTTTTGAGTGCTTGTGGTTTTAATGCACATATAAATGGTCTTATGTTGTTTAATTCATTTATCAAATAAGCGCTAGGAGCCCAGTCTGTGCGAAGCAGAGCTCTAGCTGCAGGAGTCCCGCTGTGAACAAGATCGACGACATACGTTTTGTTCTCCTTTTCGTTCACTGACCGGCAGTTCTAACAATGACCCGCTGCTAAGCCTGCGTGTGCCTCATGGCTGCCACCTGCCTGCCGCCCTGGGCTCTCCAGAGCTGGCCAACCACCGTCTGCACTTCAGTGTGGATCTTTCCAGAACCTCTTCTTTGCATAATCTTGGGGGAGAAAAGATCCTGTTGCTGAGTGTTTCCGCTTGCCATAAATAATACCGCGCTCGGCTGGCACATGGCTGAACATACGCCGCTACGTTGCCCTCCCATCTCTTAAACCACCGCAAGGATTCTGTGCCAAAGTTTCCATGCTTAGCCAGCTTCCTGGTGGTGGATGTTCGGCCACAGTGCTCCTGCCTGTCACAAGAGTCCTGCAGGGACCCTGCTTTCTCTCCCATAGCTGTGCCACGGCCATGCGGGTTTCTCTCCAGGATCCAGGTCATGCACGTTTCAACTGCAGCAGAGGCTCTCAGATCACCTTGGAAAGAGCTTTTCAGACCACATTCTCTCCATCCCCTGCCACCATCAGATGCTTGGATTTGTTCCAACTTGACGGATTAGAAATAGCATCTTCTAGCTTTAATTTGCATTTTCCTGATTAATTAGGTTAAGTCGTCTTTCATCCGTGGTGTTTTTATGTATTTACTGGCCACGCAGCCGACTCTTCCCTTTTAAACTCTTGCTCCTCTTATGTATTTTGGATGCTCTTTTGTTCCATCATGGATGGTGCAAACGTCTTCTCCCGGTCTTGTCTTTAATTTTTATGGTAGTTTTCACCACACACGAGCTGTAAGTTTGCTTTAGTCAAAGCCGTTTCTTCTTTTCCCTCTCCTGTTTTGCCTTTACATGTTTAAACCCAACAGTATAAATATATTCTACCCCATTTGCATCTAACTGTTTTCAAGTTTTTAATGTGTGTTTAATTGTCTGTAACTTATTTATACAAGTGCTTTCAGGTAAGCTTGGAACTTTTTATTCCCTCAACAAACAGCTACTTAGTGAGGGCATAGAAATAATAGCTGTCCTACTGAATGTTCCGTTCCGAGCCCCAGGACGTGAGGTGCGTGCTGAATTTGCTGTGCAGCTGGTGGAACAGAAGGGCTCAGCCACTGCGTTGACCTAGGCTCTCACTATGCTTAGGGGCAATGGCACGTAGGCGTACCTGGGCCTCCGTATCTAGCTCAAATCTCTCCTCTGTGTTCTTCTTTTGTGTTTTCAATCTTGGCTCTTCCTGCCTTTTTGGTTTTTTGCAATATACATTTTAGTATCCATAAAATTCTTATTAGATCTTTTATACTTGTTTAAGAGACAGGAACAGTGAAGGAGAGAAAGAGAATCAACTTTGTTTAGTTTTTCATGTGGCTGTCATTGCCCAGATACTTTGCTGTGTATATGGTGCTGGGTTCGAACCCATGTTCTCACGCTATGCCAGGCAAGCACTGTAACTGCTGAGCCACTCCAGCAGGCCCAAGCTGAGTTGTTCTTTTATTTCATAATGGATGTACAGTTAGCCTTCCATATCCTCACATTCCATATCTGTGAATTTAGTCAACTTTGCATCATAATGATTTGCTAAAACAACTCTAGAAAGTTCCAAGAAGCGGAACTTGAGTCTGTCAGACACTGAGCGCTTCCCTGGATCCACTGGGCAGTGTGTAGGTGCCCTGCCATGCCTCTGGAGCTCACAGGTCCCCAGCCTGCCTCCTCACCCAGCGCTGGGCCTCTGTTCACGTCTGTCCCTGCTCATGCCATGCACTTAGCCTGTGAAGGCACCTCTGCCAGGAACGTGTACGGATCATATTTGAAGATACATACACATGTCTTTCAGCTGGGCACAGTGACACACGCTTACAATCCCAGCTACTCAGGAGGCTGAGGCAGGAGGATTGCAAGTTTGAGGCCAGTGTGGACAACTTAGCCAGAGCCTGTGTCCAGCACCCTGGAGTCCAAACCCCAGTACTGAGGAAAAAAAGGAGGAGAAGGAGAAGGAGAAGGAGTGGAGGAAAGGGAGGAGAAGGAAGAGGAGGAGGAGGGTGGTGAGGTGGAAGAGAAAAGAAACAGACAAAAACTCCAGGGCCCTGCTTTCTCTCTGCTTCCTTAGACATCCCTCCTTCTACCGTGCAGATATTTTCTCTGCAGCGTTCTATGTTGTTTTCGTTTTGTTTTTTTCCTGATTATCCTTCAAGGAGGAAGATGCTCTCCCATTTTACTAATTCCAGGGGACAGAATAGATAAAGCTCCTGGTTTTCCTCTTTAGTCTTCTGGGTTTCTAGATAATCTCAAAGCCTCCAGTCTAACTATGGCTTCTGGCACCAAATCCGGGCGGGAGCTTTCAGAAGGAGGCCTTGTGGTCTCATCTCCCGATGGCAGGGCTGTGGCTCTGTCCTGGTGATTGACAGGTGAAGACCCCCGCTTGCGGGAGTAGGTGAGACACGTCTGCAGTGCGCTCTCGGGTGCTAACACTGCTGTCCTCCTTGAGGCCGGTCTCACCCCTGCGGTGGTGGATGTATGTCCACTTGACTGGGCCACCAGGTACGTGGTCATTTCTCTCACGGTGCTCTGGATGGTTTGAGGTGTGGTTATCGTGTAAAGCAGATGGCATTTCCTAATGCAGGAGAACCCAGGCCCATCGCCTAAAAGCCGAAAGAGAACACAGATTCAGAGATAAATAGGTCCTAGGTGTCCCCAGAGCAGGAGAGAGTTTTCCAGCTGGGCTCTCAGATTTTCCCGTCTTCAGGCTCAGGATGAAACGTGAGCTCCCCGAGGTTCCAGGGGCCACTCACGGCCTCCGTGTCTTCTCAGCCTCCACCATCACAAGCCAGTTGTTTGTGAGATGTCCACATTGACTGTCCACGTGCTGCGTCTCTGAAGATCACCGACTCCCACAGTGTCTCCGGGGGCAGGCCAGCTGCCCCCTCCTGCCCAGCGGGTAGCCAAAAGGGGCTTCTGTGACCACAAACAGGGACATGTTCTGACCTTGACTTTAGTCTGGCAGTCCTCAAGGATCTGCTGATCTATGGAAATTAAAATAAAAATCAGAACCACAAACATTCCACCATTTGAGGGGCTGACCTGTCTTGACCTGGCATAGATGTACCTTGAACCAGAAGCTCCTGAATCAGGAAGCCAGCAGCCTCCCAGGGAGGTCAGGGGGAAGAGAGGGCCAGAACGAGGGTCAGAGCAAGATACCAGGAGCTCGTTTTGGCTGGAGACGGGGTGGGTTGTTTAAACACATGCAGCCAGCCGGGAGCACTGGTGCACACATGTAATCCCAGCTGCTCGGGACGCTGAGGCAGGAGGATCACAAGTTCAAGGTGCGCATTAACAATTTAGTGAGGCCCTAAGCAACTTAGTGAGACTCTGGCTCAGAATAAAAAATAAAAAGGATTGGGATGTAGCTCAGCAGTTAAGAGCCCCTGGGTTCAATTCCAGGTACAAAAACAAAATCACGTGTAGCTCTGGAGGGAGCCTTTCCTAGCCTCCTCCTCTGCCCCGTCTCCTGGGGCGAGGAGTGTTGGCCAAACAGGAAAAGACAGCAGAGTTTGCGTAGAGACGCCCGGGGCACAGTGCCCACCCACATCACTGTGTAGATGCCCGGGGCACAAACCCAACCCAGATCGCTGTGTAGACACCCGGGACACAGAGCCCCACCCACATTGCTGCGTTGACACAGCTTGATTTCTCAGGAGACAGAACATGTGAGACAGATTCCGGGGCCCAGGTAGGGCATGTTGTGTCTGGTTTTTGACACTTGATATTTCTGGTAAGTTACAGATGCTAGGTTACAGCCACGTTTGGTGTAAGGTGCTATTTCTTTCCTGCTTTGGAAGTACGCGTTGGTCATTTCCTCCCTTGAACAGTTTTCCATTTCTGCTCTCTGCCTCTCCAACAAGCGTTCCCTCGGTCACTCCAGCCCCTGTCATGCTAACCCCCTCCCATGCTCAGGAGCTGTTTTGCTGAATTCCCTAAGAACTCTGCAGTCTGATTCACCAAACTGAAATGTGCACACGCTTGGGAATTTATTCCAGTCGACCAAATTGTTTCCCCGTTGGTTTTTGACCCCCTGGGGTCTTCTCCTGCCTGACCCCAGATTCACACTGGAGAAGCTGAGTGTGTGTCCAGACACCAGCTCTCCCTGGGGTCATTAGAGCAGCACCTGCTGGAGTCATTCTAAAGAAGGGAGGAACAACCACAGCAGGAGAAATGAGGCCATGCTTGAAGCCACTTCCTGGGCAGAGTGATGGCAGCTGTGGTGGTGCAGACGGCAGAGGAAACGGGACCGTCAGAAAGGGTCCCCATGAAGGAGGCGCAGGAGCACACCCTTGGCCCCATAGCAAGACCAGGTACCTGCATAGCCCATCCTGCCGCCAAGGAAGGAAGGAAAAGGGAAGGGGAGGACAAGGCATGAAGAGAGGTCGTTGTATGCTCCTTGTACCTACAGGTGCCCCTGTGCTGGCCTTGGGCACACATGCCCATCCCATGCCCGTCCAGGCCACCAGTGCATCACATGGACCAGACCTGCACCCGGGAATCAGGCCTCTCCTTACTCCTAGCCATTTCCCCTCCCATTACATACCAACCTAGACAACTAAGCACACCCCACAGAATCCCTCGTGCCACCTGCATCTGACTTCAGTTCCTGAGAAGGCAGGAGCTGGCAGAGATCATGAAGGGTCATGGAGGCCCATTGGGTGAGGTCGCTGGGTGAGGCAGGAGCTGGCAGAGGTCATGAAGGGTCATGGAGGCCCACTGGGTATGGTAGGAGCTTGGGGAGGTCATGAAGTGTCATGGAGGCCCATTGGGTGAGGCAGGAGCTGGCAGAGGTCATGAAGGGTCATGGAGGCCCATTGGGTGAGTCTGCTGGGTGAGGCAGGAGCTGGCAGAGGTGATGAAGGGTCACGAAGGGCCCCCCCCGGGTGAGGTGCTGGGCTGGTGTTTAGCCACAGCTGGGAGCGGGACCTGGAGATCATGGTGGATCCTATGTCACCCACATTTCTTACATTGGGGTATCCAAATCCCATCCCACCTCTCTTCTTTTATCAGGAATCCATAACTGAGAAAAAAGTAAAACCATGACCTCTCACCACCCTAGAATCCTGCATGTCTGGGATACTCCTTCCCTGTTTTTCCGAGAAACATTTAGAAGGCAGGATAAACGTGGTGCTGCGGTCTAATGTGATTATGTTACAATCTGCAGTGCTGCTGTCTAATGTGATTATGTTACAATCTGAATGTAATTAGGAGGCGGGGGACTGCAGCGCTAGGCAGTGCTGGGGTGCAGGGAGGGACCTGCAGGCTCTGTGGGGTAATTACTGACAGAAGCACAGTAGTTACAGGGTTCAAAGCCAGCAGAGCTCCAGAGGCTCTATTGTTGATTCTTACCTAAGTGTGCAAGAGAGTTCTCCAAGTTTGTAAAGCACGGTTTGGAGGCGGCCACAGACCCTGCAGGTGGAGGCTGGGAAGCTAACCATGCATTCCTCTGGCTGGGTTCCAGGCTGCAGGGAGGTTTCTGAATTTAGCATTGACTGTAAAGTTGGATGTCTCGCTGCGGGGCCATCAGCCCTGCTGCCAGCATCTCAAATCAACTGAACCGCAGGGACATGTTCCCAGCAGTTCTGATTCTGTGAAGCAGTGCTGCTGCCCCCACCCCACCACGCCTGTGGGAATGAACTCTGAGTGTCTGGGAACCCACCCAAAGTGGCAGCCCCCAGTGGATTTTAGGCAACTCGTGTGCCGGCGCGGGCCCCACTCACGCTCCTACACAGCGTCTTCTGTTATGTGAGTTCCTGGTCCACCTGAACTTCTCTTTCCCAGAGCGAGGGAGCCCCGTCCTTCAAGTAGCTGCCCCAGGACTAAGCTGTCATTAGGACGGCAGTGGGTATGTGAAGTGAGATACCTGGCTACCTCAGCCCCCAGGGGAGGTCTGAGCCCTGCATCTCTGTGGGGATTTGGCCAGGATGGGCTGGAATTGGGCCTTGGTGATGAGCTGGATGGTCACATGGGCCCCTTCCGGTTCTGTGAGCAGGGAAGAAGAAGCCAAAGGTCTTAGAGCCCCAGAGAGGGAGACAGAGCAGGCTTGGGGTGGCACAGGGGAGGTCCCCAGCCTTCAGTTGTCCTGTGGAGCATGGCTGTCCTAATGGACCCCTGTCCTGTTGTTCCTTTCTCCCCTGGGACTCCATGGTGCCCCTGTAGCCTTCCAAACCAGCCAGGTTGTCAACTAACTCAGCTTGGAAGGATTTCTGGTTTGGGGTAAAATCCTTTCACTAAAACAATGGTATTCATTGTTTACCATTCAATGAATACCACCCTTTCTCACTGTAAGACAAACCTTTTCCTGACTATTTTTCCTTCTAAAATGGAATTCTTGTTCAACCTGATTTAAATCTTACACAGTGTGTTTGTATTGAAATGTCCTCACACGGTACCCCATTGATATGTTTTTACATATCTATTAAAATAACTAAGTTTTTTTTAAAGAGAGAAGGACAATGAGTGAGAGAGAGAGAGAGAGAAAGTATCAATTTTTATTGAGTTTTTCACCTGGTTTCCATTGCTCCAACCCTTAGTTGTGTACATGGGTGCTGGGATTTGAACCTGTGTACTTGCGCATGCCAGGCAAGCACTGTAACTGCCGAGCCACCACTCCAGCCCCCAAAACTAACAAAGTTTTAAAAAATAAAAGAGAATTCTTTCAAAGGGACAAGGAACGTCAATAAATACCTAAAATATACATAAACACATGAACGTTTGGCAAAACAGGAAAGGGTCCAACCTGGGTGCAATTTATCCTGATGCCACATATTTAATGGTAAAATGAAGCTAGAGAAGGCTGCTGTTCACCGTTTCCTCTGTGCCAGGCGCAACAATCAGCATTCACAAATGCCTCACAACTGTGATTGTCCTTACTTTACGTACGAGGAAACTGAGGCTCAGCAAGGGCCTGGCAGTCCCCGCCGTGCCTGCGCCTCTTCACGCCTTCAGTGTGCGTTCACGCTCTCCGCAGTCTTCCCCACTCAGGGCCTCTGCGGGTGTGAAGAGGCTTTGTCTCCTTGGAAGGCTTTTGACCCGGGTGAACATCCCTCCAGCTGGCAGTCGGGAAACTTGAGGGTTGGTTGAGCCCGGGGCTGTACAGTTGCCCCTGGCTTTGACCCAGCTCTGCCCTGGTGTTGATGTCCGGGCAGATCGCCTGCTCCGAATGCAGCGCAGAACCCCACTCTGAATCGGGGTGAGCTCCTGACGCTGGGTGCCAGGGGAGTGCAGAGCGAGGGTGCTGGGCCTTCCTCTGCTGGGTCAAGGGGGCCACAGCCTCACCCTACTGCTGGACACCTTGCAGCAGGGGGAGCCCCAGGTGGCTCTGAAGGAGCCCACCACCTCCCGGCCTCCATGCCCAGCGGGAGCCACACATGCAGGTCGTGGAGAGGTGCTCAGGTGGCAGGCATGTCTCAGAGTGTGGGTGGAGGAACCTTGAAATGATGCAGCCCCACCCATCACCCCAGCTGCCCAGTCTTCCCACGCGAGGCCTGGTCACTGCAGACGGGCTGTCCCCACTGCGTGTTCTGACCTGCAGAGCCCAGGTGCTCAGTAGGATGGCGAGGCTGTGACACAGCAATAGCGCCCAGGCCAGTGTCATCTTCACTCCGGGGACCAGATGGCTGCCGCAGTTAGACGGCACAGCTAGCCATGGACTGCCTGGAGTTCAGAGGCTGTCTCGTTCCACGACTCCTGCTGCTCTCTCCTCCTCTGTTTCCAAAACTACCTCCCAGGGGCCCTTGGTGGGCATTGTAGTGCATCCTTTCAGTCAAGATGGGGCCTCACGCCCCTCTGGCACAGAATGGATGTGAGGGGACCTCCTCATTTTCTGCGGGAACCATGCATGAGAACAGATTTCCTGCTTTGGTTACTGGGAAACTCTGAACTGAAAAAGTTGAGCTGCTCCCTGATCTATGAGACCGTTCTGCAACCTTCATACTAATGTGCATTTTTCATCGACCGCGAAAGGTGGCAGGGTGGTTGTCATTGATTATGACACTCTGCTTCCTGGAACTGTTTACTGCAAAATAAAAATTTGGATGAGATATCACGATTATGTACAGCTACTGAAGGTCTCCATCACAGTGAGAAGCATGCTGAACACGCCTGCCACGCCAGCACTGGACATTGGTCCGTGCGAGGAAGGAGAGCTCTGCCCCATTTAAATCTGGAAGTCAGCAACCCCCATCCTCCCCGTTCCTGCTTTCTGATCTTTGGTAATGTAATATGGGGTTTAGATCCGATTCATGAAGGTTAGATGATTGGTTTTTCATCTTCTGTCTTCTCTTTCGAGAAGTCGCCTCCGTGTTTGCAATTTGTTCTCTAGTCGTGTTCGTAGCATTAGTTTTAAATTAAATTTGAGATTTCAGTGATTTCATTTCTCAGAAGCAGTTCCCCATTTGGCACACCCCACCCCCGTTTCTAAGCTCTGGATTTCCATCCCTCTCCCAGGGGCTGAACAGAATGTTGAATGAACATTAGAGGGGCTCCCGCATGTCTGGTCGCCTCTGCAGAGGGATCCTCACCAGCCAGGTGTGAGAGTCCTAAGCAGGTGCCCTTCCCTGACCTCTCAGCCACGGCTGCACCACGTGCCCTGGTGTCGGAGATCCAGTCCCCGCAGGTCTCCTTGCCACACCTCGGCCATGATGACTGCACGATTCCTTCCTTAGCCTTGGCTCTCAATGCAGCGAGGTCCGGGACATGGCCAGGTACGCACCATCTAAACCACGTCACTTGCATGGCATGGCATTGAGCCTCGTGGATCTGGAGGTACAAATTTCCAGAAAATGTTCTTCGTTCATCCGTTGCGTTCTGGTTACTGCTTCTGTGCCCGCTCCTCATGGCTCTTTAGAAGTAGCAGCTTTCTGAGTCTCTCTTACTGGTCTTCCTTTTCATCTCTTCTCCTAGCTTTTCACCACTAAATCCTTTTTCTCTGTGAGACAGAACTGATGCTTATCTGTCATCTGCATCACTGGATCCCTTTGCCGACCTGGATCTTCACAGCTTCTCTTCCGCAATGGCTTCATTGGAGTTTCGAAGCGTATTTCTTATATATTAACTTCTTCTAATCAACAAATACATGTCCACTCGGATACCAGAGGGGGCACAAAGCAACAGCCACGTCAAGTGTACTGTTTTTTCCCGAAACTCCCCTTCAACAGGCTGTTTTCCCATAGCTCCAGCACAGTGGGGCCTCGTGCAATATTTCACCTCCCCTTTCCCAGATTTCCAGCTTTGAGTCCTTTCTTCAGTGCGCCCAAGCTCCACGTAGAGAGAAACGATGGAATGGCACTGTCCACGAGCTAGGGTGCACCTCTGAGCCGGTGATGCCCATTGTGGAGAGAGCAGCCGTGCAGCCACTTCGTCCGCATGGCTGCTTCTCCAGCTGCAGCCTGTGGTCGGGTGCGTGGCCCTTCCATCACTTTCTGTTGGACCAGCCTGTGCTCCAGGCCTTGTCCACCACGTGGCCATCCCCGTGTGCTACGGTCCACCATGTGGCCGTCCCCCTGTGCCCTGCTCTTGCCCTGAAGTGCCAAGTGCATCAGTCAGCACTGCACAGAGATGCCACACAGCACCACCCCAACTTCAGTGACTCACCCCCAGAGGCGTTGTGCTGACGTTCATTTGGGGACCTGTGAGTGGGCCAAGCTCAGCCAGTGGGCTCCACCTGCAGGGCAGGTGGGTTAGGCCTCTCCTTGCGGACAATCTGGGTGCAGGCAGCAGAACTCTGGGAAAGAGCCTGAGAGACCTCGCTGCTGCAGGAGGACGTGGCCAGCTGCCTCGGCTCACACCAGGTGGACCAGCCCTGCCAGGGCAAGTCCCCAGCCACATCCAACACCAGCAGGGTAGGCACCCAGACCAGAGCACCCAGCCGTCCCCACATCCTCTGCGCGGTGGCGAGGAGCCTCAGGTGAATGGCCTCGGTCCACCCTGCTGCTGCCCCAGCACCTGCACGCAGGCAAACCCAGTGGGGCTGATCTCCTTCCCCAGAATTTCCTTCACCTCCACTCCCCGTTCCCCAGGCACAATCTCCATCTCCTGCTTAAGTGCTCAGCGGGGCTGGTGGTTTACGGCCTCCACTATCTTGCTTTTCTAATGTGTTTTTCTCCAGCTAATTAACATTTCACAGGCGACAACTAAAATTGAAGAGGATGAGGCCAGGAGGAATAATTGAATGCAATCAGCGCAGCCCTGCGTGGCCTAGCCATGCACCTGGAGCCGCCCGCGTTAGTGATCAGCTCCTTAAAGAGAAGCAGCTCAGCTTAACCGTAGCCTGGGCATCTGTCCTCAAGTGGGAAGTTCTCCCAGTTACCCACCCACTGGCTGTGCTGTGATCTGGCTCCTAAACAGGATTGGGATTCTGAGCCACTTGCCTTGTCACCGATTCCTAGGTGGAAGCTGTAAAAAATCAGAAAAAAATCAGAATGGCACGGGTGTAAATTCAGGCACAGATGTTTATTGGGATTTGCTGCTCCTGGGCCAAATTCACCTGTGCCACCATAATGAGGGTGGGCATGGGGAGTGACGGGTGGGGGGAGGACCAGGGGAAACTGTGCAGAGAAAATGGCACTGGACCCCTGCTGGGCAGCTGTATTTATACTTTCAGGGAAATGAGCGAGGTCAATGGGGTTGGCCTTTCGCAGATTGGCTGGTGGATCCGTCAATCCATTGGAGCTTGTCTGCCAGTGTCTTGATTGGCTGTTGTTTTCCGGGCAAGCTCTCTGTGCCCTGCCCCTTAGCCAGTGGCCAGGACCCTGCGGGCAAGCTGAAGCCACGCCCCCAGCCAGCAGCTGCAGAGAAGCCTTACAGAAGCCTTGCCACTCAGTCACCTGCCGTGTCTGTGACCAGTCCTGAAGACAGAAACCAGAGGCTGGCCCAGTTGTTATGACCTGGGCCTTAAACAGTGCAGTACTCACACATGTGTCCCCATTCCTGAATCAAAGGGGCATGTGGTTTCAGCCATCTGTCCCTGTGATCTGATTAATAGCCACAGGGCCACCGACAAGCTCAGACTCCTGTCTGCCCCGTTCCCGGAAGGAGGAGGAGGGACTTCCTCTGGGAACCAAAACTGGGTCAAGGATATTCTAATTTGGGGTTTAAGAAAAAAATGGCCACTTTAGTTTCACTTTCCAAACCTGACAACCAAGGGCCTTATTTTCTAGTTTTTAACCATGGGATAAGCATTCAGCAAGATTTCTGAAGCGTGAAGGGGACCTAGTCTTAAGGTGGACATTGCTGTCACTGCCATAGGCTGGTTTCTCCTCCACCCTCCTTGGGCCCAGACCCGTTGATGTTGGTCCTGATTCTTTCCCCTCTCCAGTCCCCTCCTTGCCATGGTTTCCTGGATGTCCATAACTTGCCTCCTAGCTCTTACTAGATCTTACCAGTTCCTCGTGTTCCAGCGCATCAGGGACACAAAGGTGAAGGTTTCCGCCCATGAGCGTCCCCTGGCCGGTGCTGCTCTCTCTAGTTGTCTTGCCGGATTCCCAAAGCAATGTGCATCTCTCCCTGTATTCAACACGTGGATGGAGGCTGGCTTTGCAGGGTCAGCAGGGATCAGGCCATCCACACGGTCACTGAGACCCCACAGTGTGGCGGGCAGAGCGGCTGGGTCATGGTTTTCGGGTCTGCCGTGCAATTGGGTATAGAGTCTGTGTAGATGTGCGTAGGAGGCATGCTGCACCCTGGGGGTCTCCAAAGGCTTGCTGAGGGATGGCAGAGGCGTGCAGGCCCAAGGGGAGAGTGGTGTGGGAAAGGCACGGAACAGCAACGGAAGACACCCTGTGCAGGTGGCCGCCACCACATCATCAGGTTGGCACCTGCAGGGTCCAGAGCTGGGCATCAGATGAGGCTGGACCAACAGCAAAGTGAGGTGATGGAAGGATGTGAGAGGCTGCCTTTAGAAACCTGGCTCCATGATGAAGGGACCGGAAGCAGCAGGCAGCCAGGCTTCTGAGACCCTGTCTAGAAAGTACACTGTCCTAGTGGACATTGATCCCACCCCCTGTCACTTCTCAGCCTGGACATGCCTGCCCTTCCTGGTTTAGGCTCGCAATTGCCTCCTCCTGCCCGTCACCCCCCATCAGAAATGGCTTCCTCCCTGCCTGAGAGGCCCAGGGAGGGAGGCCCTTCCAGGTCATGGGGGTCAGGAAGGGACCTCTCCAGAATAAAACAGGTAACACAGCGACATCTCATCCTTTTGCTCTGTTAAATGCCAGAGGGACCCTGTCCAGAGAAGCTTGAGTGCACAAGGGCAGTCCTTAAATGAGAAGCAGGCAGGCATGTATGGGCCCGGAGGACTTCAGTTCCACTGTTCCCTGACAGAATCACAGGTTCGGCAACTTCAGCCTCCAGCCTGGAGCAGGGATGGGTACCGTGAGCCTGATGGGAGGTGAAACTGGCTGTCACGCCATTACCGAGCCCATCGAAATCGTCTGGTGTCTGTGTTGCTGGGAATTTGCATTAAAATGTCTAGCAGGCTTTGTTCCATTCGGTCCCCGTAAAGGGTCCATGGGGCCTCTAAGGCGGGGGCTCTTATTGTTACCATTATCTGACCATCACAATAGCTATCTATTAAAGGACCAAGCCAAGGACACAAGCCAGTGAGTGGAAGAACTAGTCCTAGAAGTGTCCACCAACCACCTGCTCAAAGGCGCCAGCCCCGGCTGCGTTGACCCCACAGGGCTGCACAGATACACTGCATCATTTTCCGGAACCACCACAGTTGTCCACTGAGTGTCCTGAGAGAACTCTGGACACAGAATCAGGACGGCAGTTGGTTCTTGCCTCTGTGATCACCAAGGCCTTTGTGCCCCTTAAAGGTTGAGTGTGGGCCACCATCACAATGACGGGCCAGGGGGCCAAAATGTACGGACTCTAAGAAACCGTGTGGAGTAAAAAGCGTTCTAGCTGCAAAACAGCCCAGAAGGTCTTGTAATGTCTATGTGGACGTAGATTTTCTCAGGAGAAAACAAGGCACAGAGAAGTTTAGTAACTAGCAGTGGGCCACACAGCCACTGTGTGATACTATCTGAATAGGAATCGAGAACTTGCAGAGAAGAAGAGGGAGGGGCAGAAAACGCCCGCTTCTTCATTAAATCCCCACCTCCAGTGTGGCCACAGGGCTTGTCCTAAGGCTGTCTCAGGACCGCCCAAGGCCACCAGCAGGTCCTTCTGGATGTGCAAAGGGAGCTTGGTGCCCTGGTGCTTCCCCAGGCTCCAGATTGCAGGGTGGGTGTGAATGGTTTCCCTTGCCCCTCCTGTTTGCTTCTTCTTCATCTTCTGACACCCCCAGAGTCGATCAGAGGGGCCTCCCTGTGGGGACCCTCAGCCTGGGCACCTGCTCCTCGGTGGGTACTCACAGTACCCCAAACTGGGCATCTGGTAACTGCCCCACCCAACCCGATGAGCCACGGTATCCCATGTTCACATCCAAGGAGGAGGTGACTCTTTCCAGAGCTTGGGGTGAAACAACTACCTCTGGGCTTCCCCGCTGCTGCCCGGCAGGTCATCCACCCATGCCGTAAACCTACCCGAATGTGTCCTCCTGTATTTCTGGAGGCTAACATTCCAGTGTCCCTTCTGGAGGCTGCAGGGGGGAAGCTGTCCCCTGGCCTCTGCCAGCTTTTGTTGGCTGCCTGGGTCCCTGGCTGTTCCCCCCTCCCCACTTTCAGCCCACCCCACCTTCTCCTCTTTGGTCAAATCTTCCTCTGTATCCCTATCACATTCAGCACCTGCCCAGGGACTCAGGGTCCGTGAAGTCCCTCTCACAGGGAGGGTCGATATCTACAGGCTCCCAGGAGTAAGGGATCGATGTCTTTGGGGCCATGATTCCACCTAACACAAAGCCCACTTCTAGGAGGGCAGATAGCTCTGCCCGCTCACGTTCTCGCGCCCTGCCCTCCGCTGGGAACGCCGCCCCAGGACACAGTCCCAGACACGGGTGAACTACTGTTTCGGGCCAAGGCCCCCATCACTGTGGCAGTTGAAATTGGGAGCAGAGAGCTGCTAACGGCCTCTCCTCCAACCTGCACACCAAAATGACACCTATAATCTACCCAGAGGGAGGCCTGTCGGCTCGGTGACCAGCTCTGCATTAAAAGGAGAAATGTCCTCCACTCTGACAGGCCGCGTCCTCGCTGTGGAAGCCTGGGCTCCATAGCGACACCGGGTGCTCGCCTCTGGCTTGCCTCCAGCTCGTCTCCGGCTCCTCCAGCAGACACCAGGCACTCTTGTGGCCTGCCCTTGATTGTCCCCATGCCTGGGATCTCCTCCCCCAAGCACCCACACAGGTCTCCTTTTCATCCTCAGCGTCACCTATCGCAGGGACGCCCAGCCCTGCTGGCTCTGGCCCCGGCGCATCTCACCGTCTGGTGCTCCTTCCACCTGTTTCCTTGCTCCCACTTTACAGCAGGTCCCACAAGGATGGGGTTTTCTGTCACTTTCCCTCATGGCCACCAGTGCAGAGCCTAGCACTTAGTAGACTCTGAGCACACCTGGTGGTCTCTGAGGGTCCTCGGGGCATTGATCCCTTATGGGCATCAGCAGCTGCTGAGGTCCCTGTGTAATGTGGCATGGCGTTAGCACATCCGCCTGCATGCTTAGGTCAACCTGGGGCTGCTTGTGATGCCCACTGCCATGTGGACACCAGGGAAAGGGGTCTGGGACCTACTGCCTGGGAATGGCTGGTTGCATGCGCTGGGACTGGCTACGTTTGCTCTGGGTGCAGAAGGCCAGGGTCTTCACCTGAGCTGTCTCCGTGAGGCTGGCTTGTGTTCAGGGCACCATGGTGACGTGGCCTGCAGGAAGCAGAGAATTCACCCTGGCTTCCTCGGGACCAGGATGACAAGTCCCCTAGCAGGCCCAGTTAGTGACTGCCTTGGAGGAGGAGCTGGCCAGGGGGTGCTGGGTGGGTCCCTGGTAGGGTGGTAGCTGGGCCTCCTTGCCTTCCCTCAGGTGGCCTTCTGCCCCCTTGGGAGGACAGAGCCCTTCAGGTCAGCCCCGCGGTTCTTGCATGCATGGAAAATTCCTCCCAGTCTGTGGCAGTAAGTAGGTGCTCCATCTTCGTTTGCTTGGTGGCGGTTTCTCTCTGAGCTGCGGCGTTCCAGGGGAGTCTGCCGAGGCCGCACTGCCAGCTGCAGCAGGTCCTGCTCCCTGCCCCCAGCCCCTGCAGGGGTCAAGCAGGGTGAGCCCTTCTCCTGTCCCTCACCCAGGTGCACCGTCTGCAGGGTGGCTCCCGGGCCTTCATGTGCACGCTGCCTTGGTTTTACGTCTCCTCCGTCCCTCACCGTCCCTGTGCCAATCGCCTGGCCAGCAGTCTGTCAGAGGGCCTCAGGTGCGCCTGTATTCATGTTCTTAGCAGGGAGGGGTCTCCGTGCCCGGCGTTCCGGCCTCACTGTCTAACTCGCGTGGGAATTGTGGCCCCAGGAGGACACTGAAACGCTGGGGTCTCCTGTACTTTATGCCACTGGATGGGGCACACGCCCGGCTGGTGGCAGCTCCCCTGCTGGCAGGGCTGACTCCTACCAGGGGAGATGAGCTCCCAGTGGGAAGGGCAGCACACTGGGAAGACCAGGGCACCCGCTCTGTGCCCAGACAGCACCCCTGGAGCTGGTGGAGGGGGTGACAGGATGCTCCAGCTTGTTGTGGAGGCCACTGGACCTCCTGGTCAGGCTGGGACACAGGACACCACAGGCAGGGTGCCCTCCTGTGCCCCTCCACCGCTCACTCCAGAGGCACAGCATCCAGGCAAAAGAAACAGGCCCAGAGACCCCGCCCGGAACAGTCAGGGGCCTACGACTGAACCCACACCCTTCCTGCCAGCCTTGTGTTGGACTGCGGGTCTCATTCAGGAGTGGACACAGCTTGAGGAAAAGGCGAGAGCAGGTGCAGGTCTTGGAGAGCGGAACAAGCAAGAGCTGTGGATACCTGCTCAGCATCCCTAACCTAACCTGAACCCTAACCTAACCTTAACCCTAACCCTAACGTAAACTTAACCCTAACCCTAACCGGAACCCAAACCCTATCTCTAACCTTAACTCTAACCATGCTCGGCATCCCTAACCCTAACCATAACCCGAAACTTAACCTACCCCTAACCTAACCCTAACACTAACCTGAATCCTAACCCGAACCCTAACTGGAAACCAAACCCTAACTGGAACCGAAACCCTATCTCTAACCCTAACCCTAACCCTGCTCGGCATCCCTAACCCTAATATAATCCTAACCCTAACATGAACCCGAATCCTAACCCTAACCGGAACCCAAACCCTATCTCTAACCCTAACCCTAACCCTAACCCTAACCCTAATGTGCAGAGCTGGCGCAAGAGATTTGGGAGCTGTGAGGGGAAAGGAGCAGCAGGCATAACCAACCTGGGCACCAAAGGAATCCCAAGGGTGTGCAAGAGCCCAGGATGAAACCACAGATTTAAAATCTTCAGCAGAGAGTGAAGTTAGCCAAACCCAGAGACTCTAGGGTCGAATGTTCCCTCATTTGTGGAGGCTGGAGCAGAGCCCAGGCTTGGGGAAAAGTTGGCAAACTCACGTATTGGACCCAGCAAAGGCATAGCAACACATAATCTAGGGAAACCATAGATATATAGGGAGGGGAGAAGGGAGAGTGAGGGAGGATAGGGAAGGATCTTGGGAGACAATCAACAATTACCCCCTGAGAATACAAATAAGACTTATGCAACCATTTAATTCTGGAAAATTCACAACCTAAGCATTTATATTGCTTGTAGGGGCAAAATATAGAAGAATCAAGAGATTGGAGTATGGATGATGTGGGGGTAATTCTGGTTTAAGAATTGCATATCATGTTGTTACTCTATGTGCATTTAAATTGTACAAATACTCAACTCCTTAATAAAAATTTCTACAAAATCTTCAGCAGAGACAGTAAGGAGCAGAATTAACCACACCGGGAAACAATTAACGGAACTCAAGCAAAAAAAAAAAAATCATGAAAATTATTAGAGAAGAGATAGAAAATACAGAAACAGAGAACAAACGTCTAACTGAGAACAATGTGTGTTCCAGAGGAAAGAACCAGCTAGAACAAAGCCGTCCCAGGAAGCGTCCAGGGGGCAGGAAGGGAAGCCCTCACCCAACTCCAGCCAGGGTTAATGCAAAAGTGCATGCCTGGACGTAGCTCAGAAAACAGTTTTAAATCTCAGGAGTAAGGAAACATTCCTACTAGTGTTGATTGGCAAACCACAGAAGGGGCCAGAGAAATCCATTCCAGCATCCAAGGGGAAGTTTCTAGAATTTTATGCCAAACCGAGTTGTCTGTCTTGGGAGAAGGGGGAAAGGTATTATTTGAATGTAATGTTCACAAACGTTTCATTATCGCCTGTTTTTTAAAGTTCTCTAGCAGAGAACTGGATGATGGTTAGGTGTTCGGCTTGGGGACAGTCATGGAGAAATAGAATTGAGCCCCGAGATCAGTTAAATATAATGAAGTAGCAGCCGTGGCTACCAAGTGTGGAACAAAACAGAAGCCAAATGCTATTCCAGAAGAAGACACAGAGGGCAGAAAATGTGTCATCACCAACTCAGATTAAACCTAGGAAGACTGAGAAGGGTTGGGCGAGAGGGAGGAAGGCGCAAGGTCCGAGGCTTCTCTGCTCGCAGACGAGGGAAGATGAGAAGATGTAACTTAGTTTTTCTAATTCGATCGTTTAAGAAACGGTGGCTTAGAAATGCATTTGATAAATGGAAACTAGGACAGCCATAAGTTCTTCATACTGAAGCAAAACACGAAGAATAGAAACCAGGACAGGAAACAGTCCCCACCAGGAAGAACAGACCTCAGCACGTGTGGGACAGGGGTGGAACTGGAGACTTCAGGGTCCTCAGAGGAAGCCCAATGCAGAGAGGCTACGTCCCCATGTCATCTTTCCAATGTGGGACAGAGACCAAGAAGGTGACGTGGAAGGAGGGGCCCCTGCAAGGAGGGGCAGTGCAGGAGGAGATGGGAAGGCGGAGGGGACCGCTGAAGCCCTGGTAAGTCACAATGACACCCATTACACTGAATGATGGATGAGTGCTAATAATTTAATAAAAAGCAAAAACATACCCAAGCTTGTTTGTAATAATACATGAAAGTGGAATTTATTTCCACATCAAAGACTCTCAAACTAGATTTAAAAAAAAATTTAGCTCTTCCCCTTGTAAGAGACAGGCCTCTAAACTGTAACACAAAATGTTTAAAAACTAAAAGAGATGGACATTTGACAGAATTTGCACACAAAGAAAGCCACACTGATGTAAAAAGAGACTTTTCTCCAGATCCGTTAGGAAAGCACTCCTGGACCCCATGCCTGACTGAAGATGCCTTGCCTGCGTGCTCTGTTTGGAGCTGCCCCTGGCCATCTCCATGTCCTCTGATCAGCTCATCCCTGCTGATCGTGGTCATCTGTATGCAACTGGCCTGGAGGTCTGTGTCCTTGGTCCACGTCAGTACACCCTTCTACATCCTGGGCTGTCTACAGGGCTGTCCCCCGGAACCTCCCAGGAACACCTCCCACACCAGTGCTGCCCCCCTGCTTTCTAATCCTGTTCCTTCTCCTTCCCTGCAGCTGAGCCCAGGGGCCGTTCAGGAAAGCGTGTCCACACGATGTGCCCCAGGGACAGTGCGGGTGTCTGCCCCTCCCCCAAAGGCTCCTGAGTCCCCTGGATCCGGATCCGCTGTGAGCGTTGAATCTGTTACTCCAGGAGCTCCTGTCTGGTCATCCTGCTCCTTCTGCCAGCAAAGGGAAATCCTTCTCACACTCAGCCTTGACCCAGTCATTTCTCTGCTGAAAATCCTTGAGCAGTACCTCATTTACCCAAAAAACAAATGCAAAGTTTGTGCTTCAAAAAATTAAAAATGGAGCACCATTTGAGACAGCAAGCCCAGCCCTGGGTGTGCACCCCCAAGAAGCTGCACAGTGGGAAGAAAAGGGGTTCATGCCCCACGGCCCCAGCAGCATCATTCACATTATTATCCCACGAGGCGGAGGAGACCCAAGCGTCCTCCGAAGATGGGTGGATGAACAGAACGTGAGGCTGTCCACAGTGGGACATGTCCGCTTAGGAAGGGAAGAAGCTATGACCCATGCCCGGGCAGGATCAGGCCTTGAAGGCAGCATGCCTGGAGCGCCAAGCCAGGCTCAGGTGGGTACCGCACTGGGGAGGCCGGAACAGCAAGGATGCAGTGGGGGACAGTGTGCACCCAGCTCAGGAGGAAGTCCTGCAGTGGGACAGTGGTGACAGCTACGCGGCCGCCGTCTCTAGTGCCACACGACTGCGCCTTCAAGTGGATAGAGTACTCAACTTTTTATACTTATATTTTGCCACAGTGAAAAAAATCAAAGCCAACACAGAAGTGACCACACCTCTGTCTTAAAAATAAAAAAAACAAACAATTTATGGAGAGAGAATTCTTTTCACAGACTTAAATATATGGTCTTTGGCTAATCAAGTAAAAATTGAATTTATAGAAAATAGAGATTACAGGTCTAAGATTATGCAGTAAAGATATCAACAGGGGCTGGAGCGGTGGCTTGGAAGTTACTGCGCTTGCCTGGCAGGCACGAATATGCGAGTTCAAACCCCAGTACCATGTACACAACGAAGCATCTGAGGAATGAAAATCACGTGAAAAACTAAATAAAAATTGCTTCTCTCTCTCTCTCTCACTCTCACTGTCCCCTCTTTCTTAAAAAAAAAAATCGACAAAGATATATAAATTTGTATAATTGCACCATAATTGAAAATTCCTTAAGTCTCTAAAAATAGCAGATGCCTGAGTCACATTCTCTTAACTATGATCCACTGGGGGCAAAAAAGGAAATTAAATTGATAAATCAAAACTAGGACAGAAAAGAAAGCTCAAATATAATTATGAGAAATGGGATAAAATAAATTTTTGGA
>PVKS010025217.1:0-30139 GCA_004027875.1 Aplodontia rufa
ATTTCTCATGTATACATGATAATAAACCTCTGTTTTTCTCTTTTTATTTATTTTTTTTTTAAGAGAGAGGGACAGTGAGAGAGAGAGAGAAAGACAGAATCAGTTTTATTTAGTTTTTCATGTGGCTTTTGTTGCTCCAAGACTTTGTTGTATACGTGGTGCTGGAGTTTGAACCCCCGTACTTGCGCATGCCAGGCAAGCGCCGTAATTGCTGAGCCACCTCTCCAGCCCCTGTTTTTCTCTTTTTAATCTGTCTTTTCAGGCTGGAGATGTGGCTCTGTGGTAAAGTGTTTGGCTAGCATGCACAAGGTCCTGGGATGGATGCCCCACACTGCCAAAAAAATAAAAAATAAAATCTGTCTTTTTTTTTTTTTATTTTTTTAAGAGAGAGGGACAGCAAGAGAGAGAAAGACAGAATCAGTTTTATTTAGTTTTTCATGGACTTTCGTTGCTCACACACTTCATTGCGTATGTGGTGCTGGAGTCTGAACCTGCATACTCGTGCATGCAAGGCAAATGCCGTAACCACTGAGCCATCACTCCAGCCCAAAATCTGTCTTTTTTGTAATTACAGAGATCCAATATATCTCAGAACAATGGAAGGTAGAGGGAAAATTGTTTTTCCTTCCTCTACATTTATTTCTGATACTTATATACACATCTTCTAATGTCCTTAAGTAACCATAGTACTTATTTTGCCCCTTTCCAGAATTGATGTATAATAGTGGGGTGATATTAGTTTTTTTTTTTAGTTCATTAAATATGGACTTACAATTAGGAGGGAATCATTTTCAAACAATCAAGAACAAATGTATAATGACACAGCAAGCCAAGGCTCATGCCATTCCATGGTTTCCCTCCTTGGGTTCCTCATGGTTCCATGTTTCCCCCTATTAAATCCCCGTGTTAGATGGACTTCTCATGTTAGTCAAAGGTTTCCCTCTGAGTTGATTCCCCCATAATACTAGTTTTGTAATACTTATATTCTGGACATAAAAGACCACTGGTTTTCCCAGTATGCAGGAAGGTACTCCTGCTTTTACATAACAAATGCACATTCTAAATGATAATATTGTAAAATGCTATTTTCTATTTGTACCTACCTATTTTACCTACTTTAACTATTAAAAACATTTTTCTGAGGAATCTTTTCATAAAATGAAAGTTCAATTCAGGGGATTCTCAATCGTTTGGCAAATATGTATGATATCAGGCACTGTCCTAAATACCAAAGTATTTCAGAGCAAGATTTTAAATTAATTATGTATGCTAACGGCGTGGCACACTCCCAGTGAACAGAAACTGCCAAAAGTGGCATCCTCCAAGTCATGCATCCTTTAAAGACAAAGACTGTTCTTTACTAAGTATCCCCCAAAATTTTACAATACCTAGCTGAGTAAACACTTGAAGCGGCAGAACCTGACTCCAGGACACAGGACACACACTATCTGGTAACACTGATAAGGCTGCTTCAGTCTACCAAAAAACACTTGACTGGGCTACTGGCATTAACCTTAAAAAGTAATAAAAGGGGCTGGAGCAGTGGCTCAGCAGTTACAGCGCTTGCCTAGCATGCACGAGGGCACAGGTTTGAACCCCAACACCACTTACACAACAAAGTGTTGAAGCAGGGAAGGCCACATAAAAAATTAAATAAAACTGGGGTTGGGGATTTAGCTCAGTGGCAGAGCGCTTGTCTAGCATGACCAAGGCCCTGAGTTCGGTCCTCAGCCCTAAAAAAAAAAAAAAAAAAAAAATTAAATAAAACTGATTCTCTCTCACTGTCCCTCTCTTAAAATAAAAAAAAAGTAATAATAATGAACCATGTAAGAGAATACAGAATAGTTAGATCTTAAACTGATACTAATTATCCTGCCTTCCATCACAATGAAAAAGAAGGCTTCTCTGTGAAAATAGTCCCCAAAATTGCCCAAGCAGCTTTGGGTTGTTAATAAACTTTCTTGATTGTAAGTTCAAGTCCAACCTCAGCAACTTAGCAAGGCCCTAAGGACTTAATGAGACACTGTCTCAAAATAAAAACATAAAAAAAGGGCTTGGTGATATGGCTCAGTGGTTAAGCACCACTGGGTTCAATCTCCGTTATCAAAATAAATGAATAAATAAACTTTCTTAGTTGTGATGTATTAAAATGACTGCAAAACAGGTACATACCTGGTGAATTTGCCACTGAGTCAAAGTGACAGTTAGCCAGGACAGCATGCTGGGCTCCATCTTTGGGTTCCAACTTTACCACAACATTGGTGATGTTGTCATAGTAGCTTGTAAAACCTCCCAAGAAGTCAATGCTAAATGAGCCTGTGGGCTGTTGTACATCTACTGAAATCTTATGAAGTTTATTGCTTTGAACTTCAATCAGCTTAATCTGTTCCAAAAGGTAGCGTACTGTCAGAATTTCATTTTCTGTACTTCCTGTAGTCCTGGGGCCAATGGATGTTATATGTTCAAGATAATCCCTGGAAGCAGCCAAAAGAATGATGATGACTAACACTTGTAGGCTTAAAACTAGCACTTAATATGAACAACTTTTCTAATACCTGTCCCCCAAAAGCTTAGTTCTTTGACTAAAAAAAAAAAAAAAAAAAAAAAAAATATATATATATATATATATATATATATACTGCCTTTTGTTATTTCAGACACTCTGAGAAAATTAATCACTTGCTTTTGTTTTCTGCAGTACTGGGGACAGAACTCAGGGCCTTGTGTATGCTAAGCAAGCACTCAGCCACTGAGCTCCAGGCCCAGCCCTAGAGAAAAGTCACTGGTAAAGTTCCATCATTTTACTTTGCCTTTAGTTTTCTCCACCAATCCAGTTGTTTCTCCCAATCCCTATAATGTATCAGTATAAAGACAAAATTATACTAAAAGTGTGTTAATGCTAAAAGCTAAAGAGAGAATACAACTTCATTGTGCCACACTCTTGAGGGTTACTGATGCTGAGTTTCCGATTCTAAGTAGCAGAAATCAGTGAGCAAAAACAATCAAGTCAAGAAAATAAACAAAAAAGTTGGGATGTGAAGAACGGACTCAGTCCTCCAACTGTACTCACAGGACCCAGTAACTTCAATTCAGGTCAAAATAATTCTACCCCCAGCAAAAATAAATAAACAAATCTTTTCAAAGAATTACAAAGTAGGGGGAAAAAAAGAATGGGTTGGGGGAATTCCAGAAAGTCCTTAATAAGCTTTCAGCACTTTGCATTCAAGTTAAGTCTTTAAAGCACAATGATTGTTAAAAACTCTGCTGACTGGGGCTGGAGCGGTGGCTCAGTGGTTTCCGCGCTTCCGGGTTCAAACCGCAGCACCACGTATACAACTGAGTGTTGGAGCAACTAAGGCCATGTGAAAAACTAAATAAAGTTGTTTCTCTTAAAAAAAAAAAAAAAAAAAAACTCTGCTGACCTACAATTCATAGGAGCAGACACTTAAATTGCCCAGTACAAAGGTGCAGGCCTGTAATTCCAGCACTTTGAGAAGCTGAGGCAGGGGGATCCCAAATTCAAAGCCTGCCTCAGAAACTCAGTAAGGCTCTGAGCAACTTAACAGGATCCTGTCTGAAAATAAAAATTAAAAAACTGGGCTGGGGACACGGATCTGTGGTCAAGCGATTCTATGTTCAATTCCTGGTACCTCCCCCCACAAAAAAAAGAAAAAAGAAAAAAAAGGAAGAAAAGAAAAAGAAAAAAAAGTTACAATACTTTCGACTTAACCACCTTTTCCCATCATACCTAAAGGTCTTCTTAAAAAACAGGTCAAACGTTACAGTCGCTAATCCAGGGGGCTCCCAAAAATACAATCTGAGAACTTCTGAAACTGCGCAAACTTTCAAATGGGTCTCTCACTGACGGGATATAGCTTTCAGATTTGAGGGACTTGAACAGACCCTTCCAACAGTGCACCCCCCGCCAGGAAATGAATTTATAGTGGAGTCCAGGCACATATATTTCATTCTCATTCATTTCATTTTAAATGTAGGAAAGTTAATCGAGGCAAAAAGTGAAAGTTGCACCAGAAGACGTGGAGACCACTAACTTACTCTGCAGGGAGGGTGAAGTGTAGGTGAAAAGGGAGGCTCAGTCCACCTGCCCACCCCCAACTGCACCGCGAGCTAAGCAGGAAACCAGGCAACTTAGGACCCCAGAAAGACACACAGGCAATTCCGCCTCGTGTGCGCCGTAGGCGCGGGGGCTAAACCACCGCGGTCCTCAAGAGCCGGTGCGTACAGGTGCGGTGCCCCGGCGCCCGGGCAGGGACCGCAGAGAGACACGCGGGCCGTGCCCAGCAGGAGCTGCCAGTACCTGGCTTGGCGCGCGTCGAACTCGCCGGGATGCCCAGCGGAGCCGCGCAGCATCAGCTGCTGCAGCGAGAGCTGTACGAGAGCCCGCAAAGCGAGCAAATAGAGCACAATCCCCACCACTGCGCGCGCCTCGGACAGCCCGGTCCCCGCGCTCCGACTGGCGCCGCCGCTAGCTCCCGGGCTCTTCCGCGTCCTCGGGCCTCCGCTCGCGTCCACCAGGGGCTCCTGCGTCGAGCGCTCCCTCTCCGATGGCGGCGAGACCACCAGTCCTTCCCGACGCTCGACTCCGACGCGATGTCGCCTCACGGCCGCCGACGCTGAGCCCCGGTCCATGGCCACGAGCCTGAGCCGCCAGCCCAACAGACCCAGCCCGCGACGGCCCGGGCAGCAGCCGGTGCCGCCGCCGCCGCCGCCGCCGCCGCCGCCGCCACCGCAGCGCCTCCTAGTGAGCGGACGGAAACTGCAGAGGGCCAAACTTCTTCTGATTGGCCCGTCCGGCCGCGTCGCGACCCAGCGTCTCTGGGCTGCTCTTTGGCAGGCACACCTGGCAGTTCAGACTCAGGCTAAGCGTGTGGGTATACCTTCTCCTGCAGGATTTACCAGCCTGATGCCACATGGAAAAACTCCCATAAACCTAGAAACGTGCAACCCCAAACAAGAGAAAAGTGAGAAAACTTTTAAAAGAATGCCGGTAGTTTTTATGGTGCACCAGGTGGATTAAGGAAGCAGTGGCCTGTCGTTCATAAGGAACATTATAGAACAGACTCAGAAAAAGTAAGTTCCTGGCCCTTAAAATGAGTAATAGGACTATGAAGAGAAGGCCCATCCTATTGCTGTCACATGAATAGTGTAATTAGATCTTTATAATCCCGTGTTATTTAAGAATACCTGCTATAAACCAAGAACTATGCTAAGTGCTTTAGCTTAGCTTAATTCTTATAAGAACTCGGGAAACAAAATATTTTTATTCCTATTTAATAGCTGAGGAACTTAGAAGTAGCAGATAAAGAATTGAAATCTAATTTCGTGGGCTCCCAATCTAATTTCTGTTCCTCTACTACATTTGACACAATGGTAAAGAAGGTCCAGAGGAGTTATTTCTCCTTCAGTGTCACCCTGCCTGGTGAGAGGCACAGTGTTAGTTTTAGCTTGAATCCTAGCGGTTAGTCTTTTTTTCCTACTTGCTGGTGCCTGAGCCTTTCTGCTTCCAGTGTGTGTACCAGGCATGCATTTACTGCAGTACCATGAGCCTTACCTAGAGACCAACTGGGAAAGCACACTGAACAATTATGACTTAACACAGATGTCAGATACAATGCTCTCCTGCCTACCTTTCAGACTCCTCTGCCATCAGAATACTTCTTACTCCTAGCCAGCTGCACTAGCCTTTTTCAAAGACTTCCTGCTCATCATCTTTCCTTCTACAAGAAACTTTTCACATGCTATTTGGATAACCTAGAATGTTTCCCCTTCCCTCGTTGCCTAGCTATCTTCTAACTTAGTCCTTCAAATCTCATTGTAAGTGGTACTTCCACAAACAAAAACCACCTAAGAAAATTGTCTGTCTTGTTTCCCGTTTACACCAGATATGCATGGGATTATTTAATGTCTCCCTCATTAGACTGTAAGTTCCATAAGGACAGAAATCATGTCTATTTTTGCTCGCAATTTTGTTTCCTCCTCTTAACACAAAATGATGTATTGTATATAATCAATAAATAATTCTTGGGTTTTGTTTTTGTTTCTGTTTTGTTTTGTTTTGATTTTGGTACTGGGGATTGAACCCAGGGGCTCTTTACCATTGAGATGCATCTCCAGCCTTTTTTTTTTTTTTTAAAGAAAGAGGGGACAGTGAGAGAGAGAAAGAGAGATGCAATATTTAGTTTTTCGTGTGACTTTCATTCCTTGGACACTTTGTTGTGTACGTGGTGCTGGGGTTTGAACTCGCATACTCGCGCATGCCAGGCAAGCACTGTAACTGCCGAGCCACCACTCCAGCCCCCCCCCTTTTTTTTTTTTTTTAAATATTAAGATAGGGTCTAAGTTGCTTAGGGCCTTGCTAAGTTGCTGAGGCTGGCCTCAAACTTGCAGTGCCTCAGCCTTCAGAACCACTGGGATTGCAGGTGTATGCCACCACACCTTGCAATAAATAATTTTTGAGTGAATGAATAAATGAAAACATAACTGTTTTATAGCAACAGCATAATTTTAGCTTTGTGAGATCTTTCTGGCCTAAGATTCATGAAGTCAAAGACAATGTCCATCTTATTTATTCATCACAGCCACAGTGCTTAGCTCTCTGCCTAGCCCATGGTCATCACTCAATACATATTTATTGAATGAGAATATTAGTATATATTGACTTGTATACAAACTAGCTGCTTTGCTATTTTCTTCTCCCCCACCCCCAAAACTTAGACTTTCCACCTTCTTTGAAAGACCTCAGAATCAACTGGGGATGTGGGAGTTTCTAGCACTTTGGGGAAGACATGAATATCTCACAATCTTTTATGCTTTACTCATTTTGTGCCACAGCTTGGTGGGCTGACTGGGTGTCAGAAAATCTAGAGACAAAGTAGCTCTGAGGAGCTATGTGATTGGGTAAATCACCTGAGCTTGATATTTCTGAATGAATCCTACGTGTTAAACATCTCTTGCCACATCCCATGGAAGCAGTGTGTCATAATAGAAAAAATCCCGACTGTTAGACTTGGAAAGAGTTCCTAGATCTGGTATCTTCAATATTCATGGCATTATTCAAGTTATAATATCACCAAGTCCAGGTGTCCTTATCTGTGATAATGAATATACCTGCTTTAATGGGCTTCGTCAAGGAGGGTTAATAGGCTAATATACGTGAACATCATCACATACATGATTCTCATTAAAAATTACTTTAGAGAATTTTATTTATACAATCTTTTCTAGATTAGAAGTCGTTTTCCTATCATTACAGTCATAGAGCCCTGGGTAGGGCACTTGAAGCTATAATTGAGTTCTTAGAAGGCAGTTTCTCTCTTAGACTTATATAAACTATGATAATCATATTTGAGTATTTTTGAGCTACCCTGTTAGATATCTACTCTATTAGTTACTAATCAAGGTGGAGAAACAGAAGAATAAATCAATGTTTCTGCCTTCGCAGAGCTTACATTCTAACAAGGAAATGATAAACATGTGGCTATGTGTGTGAATAAAAGGTCAGAGTTAAGTGCTATGAGGAAAATAAAGCAGGGAATGGAAAGTGACAGAAGTTGCTGGGGTTTTTTTTTATTCAGAGAATATTATATTAGTTTCTGTTAATCAAATCCACTTAGATAAGACCTTACTTATTTAATACAGTGTGTTACTCCTGTACAAATAGGAAAAAATTTAAGTTTAATGTTTCTAGACCAATATGGCTATTAATTTCTGTACAATGCCAACTCAACATGGTAAACTGGGATATTTGCAGAAGCTGCTGTTTTATTTGGGTGATCAGGGAAGGTCCAAGTAGGTGGCATTTGAGGTGACCTGAATGAAGTGAGAAACAGGAAAACATAAGCCTGGGGAGAGAATGTTCCAGGCAGAGGGAAATGAGCTAGTATGCTCAGAAGCAACACTGAGACAGGCCTGTGGCTATTGTAGACCACCCACAGGGCCAGTGGGAGAAGTGAGGCCAGAGTAGCAGGCAAGGACCAGCACCCGGAGGGCCTGGTAGTCACAGCAAGGACTTTGGGATGGTTTTGAGCAGTGAAAGTTCATGCTCTAAGTGATACTTCATAGATCACTCAGAGTCTTAATCCCAGGCAGAGAAACAGAATGACCACACCTAGATCACATAGGCTAATAACACTTGATAATGTCTGGCCCTTGAAGTATTTGAGGGCACTTTGATCTACAGTTTTGTGTGGAAAGAAGACCACAGTATACTGAAATGCACACTCTAGTTCCCACATATCAAATTGCTGGTGAGGACAAGACGGATAATGAAGGCTTGGCTTCCCCACCTAGTAAGCTCTTAATCACTGGGACTACCTCAATTTATCTGGTTTCTCAGACAAGTAATTTTTTCTTGTGTGTCCCTTCATGACAGAGTGAGAGCTAGATTGACTCACAGGCATAAAGATACCCCATTTGACTCACAGGCATAGAGATACCCCATGACCCTGCTTTCTTGCCATGTTTTTGGTAATTCCTAGTAACTTGGCCAAAATGAATGGAAGGGCATGTGACCTGTCAGGATTCAGGTAAACTGCCAGCTTCTGTCTCCCACATAGACTCAGTTGATGTGCCTTAGAAGGAAACCACAGCCTAGATGCTTCCTTGGAAGAGGGCCTACGAGGTGAAATTCCCTGGGACTGAGGCCTTTTACCTGATGTACACTGACAAATGAGGCGCCAAGCCAAGAGGAGAGAAGAGAATCCAAACTAGATGCAAATACAGAAACAGATATCAAAAACTGAGAGGCAAAGGGAATCAAAAGCTCTGCTATATATACACAATGGAATTCTACTCAGCAATTAGAAACAACAATATTACAGCCTTTGAAGATAAATGGATGGCAATGGAAGAAATCATACTGAGCAAAGTTGGCCAAACTCAGAGAGTCAAGGGTCGAATGTTCTCCCTCCTCTGTGGAGGCTGGAGCTAAACCCAGGCTTGGGTGAAAGGTAGTCAGTCTCATGCATTAGACCCATCAAAGGCATAGTGACACATAATCTAGGAGAACCATAGACATGGAGGTGGAGGAGGGGGGAAGGGAGAGGCAGGGGGTGGGGTGGGAGAGGGAGGGAAGATAGGGATCTCTGGAGATAATCAACAATGTAGCATACTCTTTACCCCCCTGAGAAGTCAAATAATACTTATGGAATCATTTAATTCTGGAAAATTTACAATTATATATATATTTAGACATTTATATCTCTTATAGGGATATAATATAGAAGAATCAAGAGACTGGTATGTGGGAAATGTGGAGGTAACAATGGTTTAGGATCAAATCATATCATGATGTTACTTTATACATATTTATGATTGTTTAACAACTCAACTCCTTAATAAAAAATTTTAAAAAAAGATTGAAAAACTAAGAGCAAGAATTCCAAAAGCAAGTAGAGTTTGCTTTAAGTATTGTAGACACGTGCTATTGCCCACAGCTGTGTTTAATTTGCTCACCTAAGTATATTAGCATAGGCCAGCTTGGTTTAAAGGACCATGGATGATGCTCAGGTTCAGGGAACACTATTAGTTGTTTTGGTTGATTGGTTTAGATCCACTGAGGCTGAAGCTGAGGCCTCAGGGTGCTGCTAGACAATTGATCTTCCTAACTATGAATCTCTAAAATTCCAGGAGCTGATGAAAATTACAGGGAGAACCCCAACAGATCAGACTGCCTAGGAGCCAACAGGAAAACCATTTCAAAAGGCACAGAAGCCAGATCTACAAATCTGACTTCTCTTTAGAAGATGCTGGAGCCTAAGGAAGTACACCACTCTCACCTCCTATGCAAACCTGAGTTGAACTGCTTGCTATCTAGTTCCTTGTATCTAGATGGCGGAGAGGAGTTAGAAAGCAACTCCAGTTGCGTTGCTCACTGAATCCATCATGTCCAATTGCCTCTTTCCGTGGCTAATTAGAAAAGAGGTTATCTGATTTGGGAAGAAAGTATATGTGGCCAAAAAGCCTTTTGTAGACTAGGCATCAAACCAACATGTGACCTAGCTAACCCACTCCTTGGTGTTTATCCTAAAGAATTAAGATCAGCATACTAGGGTGATATATACATACGTATGTTAGAAGCACAATTCATAATAGCAAAACATGGAACCAGCCATCCATCATTGGATGAATGGATAAAGAAAATGTAGTATATATCCACAATGGAGTTCTAATCAGCCATAAAGAATGAAATTATGTCATTTGCAGGAAAATGGATGGAACTTGAGAACACTATATTAACCAAAATAAGCCAAACTCAAAATCAAAGATCATAAATTTTCTCTCATGTGGAAGCTAGAAAGGAAAAAGGAAAAGAAAGGTTGGGGGAGGATCTCATGAAAATTAAAGAGAGATCAGCAGAGTAGGGGAGAGGGACCAGGGGAAGGAGGAGTAGAGAGAGTGGAATGATAGTGGCCAAATTATATTGTTATAGTGAGTGTATGTATAAATATATGACAATAAATACCACCCTTATGTATAATTCTAATGCACCAATAAAAATATGAAAAAAATAATTTTTAAGCCTTTTGGAGGGCTAGGAGTGTTCAGTGGGGGTGTATGCATGAGACTGTGGGTTCAGTCACCCACACTAAAGGAAAAACAACCTTTTGAAAACAAATGGGGTTGAGAAAATTGTGGGGAGCGAATCAAGTAGTTTTGAGATTCAAACAATCAGCTTTTTTTAGTGCTGGGGATTAAACCCAGGGTCTCATACTAGACAAGTGCTCAACCACTGAGCCTCCAGCCCCAGCCCTCAACTTTTTAACTGACATAAAATAGATGAATATAATTTAAAAATAATTAAGACTGGGGCTGGAGTGGTGGCTAAGCACTTACAGCACTAGCCTGGCATACGAGAGGATATGGGTTCGAACCCCAGCACCATATACACAATGAAGTTTTGGAAGAATGAAAGCCACATGAAAAACTAAATAAAATTGATTCTCTTTCTCTCTCTCTCACTGTCCCTTTCTCTCATTACAACAACAACAACAACAACAATAATAATAATAATGAAGACTTAAAACAGACAAGGGAGGCTGGAGCAGTGTCTCAACTATTGAAGTGGTTGCCTGGCAAGCACAAGGACCTGGGTTCAAACCCCAGAACCAATACACAACTAAGTATTGGAGAAACAAAGACCAAATGAAAAAGGACAAGGACTGTAATCAGAAAAAAAAATAATAATAAAGGGCATCATAAAAGGGGAAATTACATACTTACTACTCCAAATGGAAAACTGATATACATCAAAAACAGTAAAAAGAAAGAAGAAAAGAAGAAAGAAAAATGATACACCAGGAACATGATTTTCAACAACTTTAAAAAACAAGAGGCTAACAAGTCTCTGTGGCATACATCCATAATTCCAGCCATTCTAGAGGCTTAGGCAAGAGTGTCACAAGTTTGAGGCCAGCCTGGGCAACTTTGTAGGACCCTATCTCAAAATAAAATTAAGAAATGCTGTAGCTCAGTGGTAGACCTTGGATTCAATCACTAGTCACACAACAGAGAGAGAGAGAGAGAGAGAGGAGAGAGAGAGCTGGGGGAACTATATTATATATAGTTAATTCTCATTCTCATTCTCTTCTGTACATACACACACATGCAAATATATGGTCGCAGAGAGAATGTGTATGTATGTATATGTGTAAATATCACTAAGAAAAATTCCAGTGCCTCATAGAAAAACATGTATACTATTCATTCTAGTATCTAAAAATGTAGACCATTTTTAATTTATCACATTAACAGAGTTATTTTTTAAATTATAATATGCACTGTTGGTAACAGTTTAATTAATAGGCATCTTTATATGAAGCTAGAATGATCCTTCTGGAAAGCAATTATAAAAGATGTACCAGGAGCCTTAAAAAATTCACAATTTTTTTTTTTAAAGAGAGAAGGACAGTGAGAGAGAGAGAGGGAATCAACGTTTATTGAGTTTTTCACATGACCTTCTTTGCTCTGACACTTAGTTGTGTATGTGGGTGCTGTGGTTTGAACCCTTGTGCTGGGGTTTGAACCCTTGTACTTGTGCATGCTGGGCAAGCGCCTTAACCGCCAAGCCACGGCTCTAGCCCCACAATTTTTTTTCTTTTAAGAGACAGTGAGAAAGAGAGAAAGAATCAATTGTATTTAGTTTTTCATGTGGCTTTCATTGCTCTGAGACATTGTTGTGTACCTGGTGCTGGGGTTTGAACTTGTATACTTGCTCATGCCAGGCAAACGCCATAACCACTGAGCCACAGCTCCAGCCATAAGAAGTTACAATTTTTGATGTAGTAATTTCATATGTAGGACTCTATCAGAGATAAAATTTTAAAGAAAAAAATGCAAAATATGTTCATCTATAAAATCAGATGTGTGGAGATGACTTTAGCATAGAGGGAGAAAGTAAAGGTCAAATAAATTATAGTATATTCAGAGTTTGGAACTAATTAGAATTAAACACAGTATTACCGACGTCTGTTTAGTATTGTGGGGGAAGTGCTCACATTATAAATATTAAGAGAGGGATCCTAGTCCCTGCTGGGGCTCTCCTCCACAGGCTTGTCCTGAGTAAACTGTTACTGTTGAGCCTCTCCCCTCTCCCTTTATTTTCTTCATTCACTTCTTTCCTTACAAACACCATGTTAGTTCACAATTAATCCAGCCATTCAAATGCATAGGCAGTAAAAAACAAAATCATGTAAAAATAAATAAATATTAAAAGAAAGAAAAATAAAGGTACAAGATTTAATACATGAATATACTATATGAATAGTAAATATGTGGAAGGAAATACTCTGGATAATACCAATGATCATCTCTAGCAATTTTTTCTCCTCTTTATTTATTTCTCTCTCTTCCACCTTTTCTGCTGTGAGTTCAGCATTTCCTTTAAAAGTCAGGGGACTGTGGTCAGGCTCCATCAGCTCTGTGCCTAGGAAAGCACTTGTCTATTATAGACATTGAACACTGTCATATTAATCCTTAGAAAGACAGTTCATATATTAAATCCAACACAGGTATGATACAATAGGGGAACACAATGTCAAAAAGTAAATCTCTGGAGCTGGAGTAGTTATAGTGCTTGCCTGGCATGCACAAAGATGCATACATACACAATTATGTATGTATACATGCACAATTAAGTGTCAGGTCAATGAAAGCCAAAAGAAAAACTAAATAAATTGATTGTTTTTTCTCTCTCTCTTAAAAATAAAAATAAACCTCCAGGCACATTTCTACTAAAAAGCTTAGGGGAGAGATTCAGTAGTTAGTCAACTGCTGAATCAATAAATTTTTGAGAGAATTTTCACTTAAATATCATTCTTTAAACTCAACCTGTAACACGGAAGAAAGGTCAGTGCACATACTTTTAAAAGGCTTTAGATTCTGAATTTTCTTTCCCTCCTTCATAGCAATTTCTCTGTATTAGAGAAGAATCCAGGAACCTGAAGGTCTTGGGGACTTATTTCAAGGCCACACACTGAGGGCTTTGTTTGCATTTCTCCCCTGGGCTGCAGGGGCAGATGATTTAGGACACAGGGTATGACTCATCTGTTTGGGGGCTGGGGAAGCTGACTCACATGAATTTGCTCCATGCTGAAACTTGCTGTTTCAGTCTACTAAATCATTCATGAAGTTTGCATTGCCAGAGCTCACAGCATTTAGGAGTGCACTTCCAGGGGCTCCTCTCTTCCCCACACCCATTCTAAGTAGCTAAGTACTTCCTATAGCACCAGGATCCCCATTCCTAGGCTCTATCCAGGACTGTTTCCTGGTTTCACTTGGCCTATCAGCTGTGACCTTCTTTGGGTCCTTGCTAGCCCAAAATAGCCTCTGCAGCTGTGGCTTTTCCAAGATACTCAAAAAAGGAAAGAAACAATGATCTTGTAGGGAACTGACAAATCTCTCTCAAAATATGGTATGAGGCCAGGCACCAGTAGCACACACCTGTAATCCTAGCAACTTGGGAGGCTGGGACAGGAGGATTGCAAGCTCAAGGACAGCCTCAGCAATTTAGCAAGAACCTCATCAACTTAGAAAGAACCTGTCTCTAAATAAAAAATAAAATAAAAAGAATGAGCAATGTAGTTAATTGATAAAGTACCTCTGGGTTCAATCCTCATACCAATAATAATAATAATAATGCAGTCTGAGGACAACATAAACACAAAAATCACTGGGGACCTGCAGAAAATCACCTTCTACCCAAGTACTGCATCAGACTCTCTGCAGGTAGGGTTCTGCAACCTCTGATTCACACAACGGGCTAAAAATGGCAAACCATGGTGCCGTTAAGGGTCTTTTTCCACATCTGGTCCACATGTCTAAGAGGGCACAGAGGCAACTATGATGGAACCTGGGCTAGAGCACCACTCCTTTCACTTTATGAACAGCAGGTCTGCATTGCCATCTTCTCTCTTCCTGTATATTCCCAGGCCTCAACCAACTGGCCAGAACCAACTGTGTATCACTTTGCCACACATGTTGTAAAACAAGGATGCCATATGGTGTTTCACAGCACAGGCTCTGCACTCAAACTACTTTGGTATGTTTTGCTCTACCATTAACCTGCTATATAACTGCTGGTCAATTATTTAACCTTGCTGAGCTTCCGTTTCCTTGTCTGAGATGTAGGGCTACTAGAGCTGTTATGAGGCCCTATACCAGGAGACCTGGTTACAGCTGAGGATGTGTTATTGCTGTTATTCTGTGGTTGGAGTCTTCATCTCCATGGCAATTAGAAAACTGCATGACATTAAGGAAGATTACATCTTCCAAATCCTCCAATCACTCTGCAGTTGGCTAGGTAGGTACAGAGAAATAGTGCTTTTGTACCAATCTAATTTAAAGTTGTTGAAAGGCAACTTGTGGCATAAACCTAAACCTAAGGGAAATTTAACTTGCATCTTTACTTAAAAGGCAAATATTTAATTGTTAAGTGGTTCTTCCTACTCTGCTGTCTCCACTCCTGGAAATAGATTCTTATCTCTTTATTACTACTTTCTTGGTAAGAGGTCTTGTAAAGAAAGAATCTGCTTTCCTCTGTCTTAATTCTCTTTGGTACATTAACAATCAATGAGAAAAATGCCAGAAGTACCAAGCATAGATTCTGTTTCTGAATAAAAACTTACTTCACAATATCATTCAGCCATTAAAAGGAATGAAGTCCTAATACCAGCTAAGTGGGGGGGGGGGGGGGTTGAGCCTTAAAAACATTATGCAGAGGGAAGGAAACCAGACAAGAAAGGTCACATATTGTCTGATTCTGTTCATTTGAAATATCCAGAATGAGTAAATCCAGACAGAACACAGCATGGTGGTTACCAGGGGCAGGGAGGAGAGGAAATGAGAATTAGCTGTTTAACAGCTATGAGGTTTCCTTTGGGGATAAGGAAAATATTTTGGAACTAGATAGAGGTGTTGATTTGCACAGCATTGAAATGTACTAAATGCTACTAAATTGTTCACTTTAAAATGTTTATATTATGTAAATTTTACCTTTAAAAACCTTATTCACTATATATATATATATATATATATATATATATATATATATACTTTTTTTAAAGAGAGAGGGACTGTGAGAGAAAGAGAAAGAATCAATTTTTTATTTAGTTTTTCATGGACTTTCGTTGCTCAGACACTTCATTGTGTACGTGGTGCTGGAGTTTGAACCTGCGTACTCACGAATGCAAGGCAAGCACCGTAACCGCTGAGCCACCGCTCCAGCCCCATTCGCTATATATTATGCATTGTATTAGGTAGAATTTTAAAAGAATTCTTAGTTTCAGAGACAGATACTTGCCCAAATTTAGTTTCAATAGAGCAATTTGTTACTCTGTTGCTATTGTCATAAATTGTAAGGATAATGCCTTGGGTTTCGGTAGCCTCTTACTGTCAAACAATTCAAAGTACTAAGTTAGAATCTCTGCCTTTTTTTTTTTTAAGAGGAAAATCAATAAACAGATCTCTGGCAGAGAGTCTGAGTCTTTAGCAAAGAAAAGCAAAGGAAATGGCTTACTTCACAGACTAAAGTTTTTGATCCCCACCCCACCCCACCCCACACACACCCCAGACTCTTCTGTGGTTCTAGTATCCTAGCCAGAGGAAGGGCAGATCTGTGAGAGACTGGCAGCCCAAACTGAGAGATTCGGAAACAAAAATCCAAGTGACAAATAGACCTTTTTTTCTGTTTTTCTCATATCCCAAAGTATTGTTGTGTCAGCAAAGGAGTGGTGACTTATTTAGGAAACAGAACACAGCATTTAGGAACCATTTCCTGACAAGGACAGATGAGGTAAGAGAAGAAAGCAGGTCACTTCAGGTTTGTGAGGAGTGGTGAGGACAGGCTGATATGTGTGATGGGGTGGAGGGGTGAACTTGGTGCAATTTGGGGTTTATAGGAGACAGATCTCCTATATTTTCTTTTTCAAGAAATGACAGCGATGCAGATATGCATGTGAAATCTTCTGTTCTGTTAGTTTTGGAAACTAATGTTAAAAGAGAACACCATTGCAAGCACCAAACAAAACAGGTCTGTGAACTGGATCCCACCCACCAGTAGCCAGTTTGAAATCTCTGAGCCCTCACCTTTAAGCCCTCAAGGACACACTTGCTAAAGAGAAAAATGTTTCCGTGTATGAGAATCAGGTTATAGGCGGGATCCTTATCACTGTATTTGGGAGAAAGTTGACAGGCTAGAATTTTTCAGATATAGTTAGCCAGGTGTCTCTCTTCCTCCTCCAGGTAGGTGGAAGGTGCGTCTTGCCAAATGCCTCCCTCCCCTCCCATCTGCAGCACTGCTCAGTTTATTTTGCATGAGCACTTTCTGACATTTGTGCTGATGCAGAGCTAAAGATTTCTAGCTGCATCAAATGTTCTGAAATGGATTATTCCCTCTCACCCCCATCCCAAAACACTGATGGGACAGAACACAAGGGGTCCCAGAAACTGAAGCACAGACTTACACAGCCCCATCCAGTGCCCCCTAGTCTTTGGAGCCAACACTGGAAAAAGCAGCTGAACATACTCTTTCTTGTGTGTCCTGTTCGGAGGAAGGAAGGAAGGAAAGAGTGGGAGAGTGCAAGGACCTAGAATAAAGTCCACAGCTATGGGAAACAGGAACACTTCTCTTCCCAAGGGCCAATCCTGGTAGCACAGACTCTCAGTTTGAGGCGTAACCTATAAACTATGATGGCATTGCCAGGAAGCGAAACTCAATCAAACCTACACATCAGTTCCCGTGTTTAGGAAAAACTTTCCTTCTTAAAATCAGACACCTTGTCCTGGAAGACCCTGACATCCTGAATCCTGAGGTTTCCTTCCTTCCTTCCTCCAGCTCTTTCTGCCTAGGCTCGGATGTGAGTGACTGAGTGGTCACAGATTTCCCAGCAGGGGAGATACAGCTCAGCTCTGAGAGTTAAAGGGCAACCTCTATAGCCAACATTCTGAGACTCATCAAGGAACTGGATCTGTCCAGAAGGACTCTGCTAGAAGAAGCCTGGGCCTATGAACTCTCCACCCCGCATCCTCGTGTATGTATGGGTGGATGTTTCAACTTGCAGGAAACCATAAATACACTCTAGGTCAACACTAAAGCCTTCAGGTCATGTCAACCCCTGGTCTTCCAGAGACACTGTCCTTTACAGAGATAATCATCAATGAATACCACATTCTTCCCAACTGGTCTACTGTACATTAGGGCTGGTTTGAGCATGTTGGCCTTCTGGCTTCCTCCAGAGTACAAGATGTGTCCAGGCCCTGCTGGTGGTGTAGGTAGGTGTCCAGCCAACAAGATGGGGGTGGGGGGAGAATGCCCCCTCCCGCCTCTCCCTTGGAACCCTGCAAGGCCTTTGAAATTTAAACTTGCACTTGCTGGGCCTGAAACCTGTGGCCTGGTGTTTTCCTAGTTTCTGTTTTCATCAGGCAACTTTCAGTGTTCTTTTCTGTTGTGGTGGTTTTACAAATATTTTTTTAAATCATTGTTTATTTTTGAACTTTTAATGCCCCAGACCTGTGAGCCTGAGAGGTTTAAAAGCACAATTATTAGTGCTTTTAAAATGAGGTTCCAGAACGTTTAAGGGGTGGAGATAGGAATGCCGAGAACGCAAGAAAGTGAGAGAATAACATTTCCAAGTTATTTATCTTCTCTCTTTTCTCTCATTTTTCACAAAACTAACTCCAAATGATTGATTGATTATCTGGGCTTCTGGGTTTTATTTATTTTCTTTTTCTTTTTCTTTCTTTTCTTTTCTTTTCTTTTTTGAGTGAGAGGGAAAGAGCTAATTAATCTTATTTTTTTCATCTGGCTTTTGCTTTTCCTCCCCTTAGTTGTGCCTGTGAAGCTGGGAATTGAACCCAGGTCTTCACACATGCCAGGCAAGGGCTCTACCTACCACCGACCCACCTCTCCCGCCCCTATCTGGGCTCTTTCTAACACTTTCTTTCCTCCTTTTGCTGCCAGTGTCTTGTTATTGCTGCCACAGATTCTCACTAATAACAGAGAAAGGGGAAAACAAACTGGCTCTTTTTGATTACCCCAAAGAGAAGTTGCAGGCTCCCCTCCTAGAACAAACAAGGGAGTCCGCTCCCACCTCTTAGGAAAACAGGCTTTGCTAAGGGCTCTTTTGTGAGGAAACTTCCTGAAGTAGACTCCTTGCTGGAGTGAGCAAAGGCCCGCAGGGGAAGCCTCAAAGGAAAATGAGGAATTCTTCCAAAGCTATAGAAACAGTGATCCATAGGGGAAAGTTCTGGAAAGAGAGGAAATGATTGGAACTCTGTTGCTCCACCTTCATGGTGTTTGTTCAGAGAGAAGTGAAGAGAAGGAGCCACTAGGGAGTATCAGGCAGGCCTGGATGGTAAGTTGGACCAAACAGTACTTTTTGAATTTGGTTGTGCACAGGAACATCCTGGGATCTGAGACTGGAGGCAGAGTGGGTGCATTTCTTTCTTTCTTTCTTTTTTTTAAGAGAGAAAGAGAAAGAGATAATAAATTTTATTTATTTTTCCATCTGGCCTTTGTGTCTCTGACACTTAGTTGTGTATGTGGTGCTGGACTTGAACCCAGGTCCTTGAGCATGCCAGGCAAGTACTCCAACCACTGAGCCACTGCTCCAGCCCCAAGATATTGTGTTTCTGGCAGACTCCCTGAGGACCCTTGGGCTCCTGCTTTATTTACCACACTAGTTAGCCGCACTTTATGAGGTAAGATGATAGAGTATTTGGGGAGCTAGGAATAGCTCAAAGGTGAGGCAGGGAGCAGGAGAGAGCAGATAATAGCCATGTATGTCCATATCACCATTAAGGCAACAGATGGACAGTCACACAGAGAGGCAGTCAAAAACAGAGCAGGAACTCCCAGTCACTGACAGATCTAGGTTCATTCAAATCCTGGCCAGGTAACCAATTTTCTGTGTGACCGTAAGAAAATCAAAGGCATCCCTCTGAGTTAATTTCCTTATCTATAAAAGCAGATAAAAACACCTGTCAACAACTTCACAGGATTATTGTGAGAATTAAATGAAATATACGTATTAAATGAAATATATGCTCTTTAAAGTCACCAAACAACTTAGCAAATGTAACCTATGATTATGTGAGATATTTCCTTCTGGGTAATAGTGTAAAGTTTCACCTGCATGTGAATAATAGTGACATGTAACTACATTTCCCTGGGAACTGGTGTGCCGGGGGCCAGCCCCAGCTGAACTCGGGTTCCCGAAGGTGGAGTGGAGTCGGATGACACGGAGGAACTGCTGGAACCTCCGGGACAAGTTGCAAGCAGACACAGTTCCCTGCTTGAGCAAAATGTCGTCTGTTTTTATTGTTGAACATTTTTATACAGGTGTACAAACAAGCCTTTCATCATCAGCTTCATTATACAATTTTCTTTTTAGTTTCTCAGTAAACTTAAAGCATCAACCATTAGTACAATTTATGTCTTCGCGACCTCCCCACCATAAAGACCATATTCTTTAAACCTGCTTTTACAAAGGACAGAAACCAAACAGTTCACCAAATTTCATCTCCCTAAATTCCTTTAGAAGTTTCTGCAAACCTTTACCTCACTAGATAAGGGAAACCTTAAAGGTATTGTAACCTTACCAAACATTTTCTAGTTATTTTAGGTCCTATAAATGTTAATCCTATAAAATTATCTGTGCATCCTAACCTGTGGGCGAAAAAGTTAAGGCCTAACCTCTACAAAGACAAAAGGGTAAACATGACTACTAAGAAGTTAAATCTCAGTCTCTGCTAAGCCAGGAAAGACAAACATGTCTTATTTACTGCTAGGGAGTTAAAGCTCATCCTTTGTAACAACAGGAAAGGTAAGCACGCCTTTCTCACTCAAAGTTCTCAATACAAAGTGAGCACTCAGGATGGTATTGGTAAATGTTTCACGTATATTGTTTCTTTGTTCCTTAGTTTTAATTATTTTGCTTTCTATATCCAATTTTATTTTAAAGCCAATATAGCTTTGTTTTTTATGATTTCTACATGTGTTATACCAAGTATCCTTCTCAACAATCCGCAACAGTAGTTTGAGTAATGCAACTCATAACAATCAGAAAGTTTCCACTTTAAGTAAATTCATAATACATATAATTACTAAAACACAGCCAATTTCTAGAAGGGATGGTTTTGGCAATCTCCAGGGCTGGCTTTGCCTAGCCCATCCCCAAGTCTGGACTTTGTCAGACAGAACTTCGGTGGACATTGCCTCCTCCACTGGTGAGCAGGTAAGAGGAGGAACCTGTGTTTATTTCATTACCCTTCAAAGCTTTTATGACTGGTCTGTGTCCCAGATGTCTTGCCATCTCTCTGATTCAACACCGTCATTTCACTTGTTTTATGGGATGATTATTCCTCTCTGAAAGGATGAAGGACTTGTTTGAGTTGACAGAAGCTCTCATTTTCTATTTGGATGAACTCACATTTTACCTATACCCTTGGGCAGAATAGTTGATTTTCTTGTTTGACATGGAACAGGAGGCCCTTTATTTGGGAAACTCCAAATGAACAAAATGCAAAGATGCACTGTAGAGCCTATTTTTGTTCCCGTTCTGCCCCCTCTCACCAGACTCAGTGAATTCTCATCTGCACCTGCTCAGCACCACACACAGACATCCCATGGGCAGCCCTTGGCTACCAAGAAGTCCGGGGGATAAAGGGAAGGATCTCTAAGAGGTGGAACTGGCTGGTTACTCACTGTTCTGGAAAATGTTTGTTTGCTTTTATTTTAGAGGAAGTTGTTGTTTGTATAGTTTTGTTGGCAATTCTGGGGTTCAAAACCAGGGCCTAACATCTGGTAGGCAAGTGCTTGAATTATATACCCCCAGCCTATTTTTCCATTTCTTTTTTTTTTTTTTTAAGAGAGAGAGTTAATTTTCATCTGCCTTTTTTTTCCTCCGCTCAATTGTGTATGTGGTGTTGAGGATTGAACCTGGGTCCTTATGTATACCAGGCAAACTCTATGATTGAGCCACCTCTCCAGCTCCCCAATTCTTTTTTTTTTTTTTTGTAAGAGAGAGAGAGACAGTGAGAGAGAAAGAGAGACAGAGAGAGAGAGAGAGAGAGAGGAAATCAACTTTATTCAATTTTTCATGCAGTTTTCATTGCTCCAACACTTCACTGAGTACATGATGCTGGGGTTTGAACTTGCGTCCTTGTGCATTGCCAGGCAAGCACTGTAACCGCTGAGCCACCACTCCAGCCCCCCTAATTCTTATAACTAAAAGTTTTCTATAAAACATCACTCTTCAATGTACTACCTTAATTAGAAGACTGTCCTGAACAATTGCTTAATGTTTTTTGAAGATTAGGGTTTTGCAACATTGCTTTTTATAGATTAGGATTTTGCAATGTTGAGTTATCATCCTGAATATCTATACTTATCACTAGGACACTAGGATGTCAGCCAAAGGAACTTTCAGACATGATTAACTTAATTAAGGTCCTTAACATAGAGATATTGTCCTGCATTAGCTAAGTGGGCCTAATATGAACACAAGGGTCTTTACAAGGGAAATCAGGAGATAGGAGAGCAGGAGATGATGGAAGCAGAGGCTGGGTGATGCGGGGGGCCTAAGATCAGACAGCCTCTTAAAGCTGCAAAATACAAGCAAAGGGATTCTTTCCTAGGACCTCCAGAAAGAAATCAGCTCTGCCAAGGTGTTTTAGACTTCTGACCTCCACAACTGCAAGATGATAATATGTGGGGTTTTATTTTTTTTTATTTTTAAATACTATTTATTTATTTATTATGTGGTGCTAAGGAGCTAACCCGTTGAACTCAGTGCTTCACATGTGCTAGGCAAGTGCTCTACCACTGAGCTACAACCACAGCCCAGATCTGTGTTATTTTAAACCCTTAAGTTTGTGGTCATTTTTTTGAGCAGATACAGGAAACTAATATACATCCTGATATAAGAAGCAATGGAAAGAAAAAAGCATAGGTGGTTTTCTCAGTGATTCATTTATATGTCGCTGTTAGACATTTCTGGTTTTCCATGTGGATTTAGGGAACTATAATTATTTTTTTAGTGTTCAAAACCTTGAACTCAACCACTGAGCTGAATGACTTATCTTCACCTCTTACCCTACAAAATGCCTCTTAGTGTTTAAAGGTTATTGGTGGCCAGAACTGTGGTTTAACAGTTTTACAGTCAGATGCTCACAGCCTGTGGGAGAAGGAAAGCACCTTAGAGGTAGTCATGCAGTCTATCCTTTTACAGCTGAGGAACCTGGTCTTGGGTGGGGAACCAAATTGGCCAAGGCACAGAGTACACCCAGCCCAGCCCAGCCCTAGCCCTTGCTCTGCCCAATTCCCTTATCTCACCACTTGGTGCTATTTTATGTATACTAATTGACCATTTCACATAAATAAGGTCACAGTGCAGTTGCTATTCAGAAGGTGCTATTTGTAGATAGTCTCATATCACCAACTGATACCCACAGTTCAATAAATTGTCCTTTCTTCATTAATAAAACCCACACTGTTATAACAAATTAATTTCAGAGCCACACATGCTATAAAAAGATTATTCTACTGTAGCAGTATTTTGACATGTTGAGTTCTTATAGGAGTGCTTATTCTGGCCTGGCAACGGTAAATTTCACCATCTTCCGGTTGGATCATATAAATCCACCCACATTCCAAAACAAGATAGTAGAAACCAGGCCAAAGGGCACTTTTCTACCAGGCCTAAGTTCACTCATGCCATCGCTCTCAGTAAGGAAACTTGAAATTAATTAACCTAGGAACCTAGGATTGTTGATTTCAGACATGCCTTCCTTATACACACATGCATATACCCCAAATAACGTGTTTTGGAGCCACAGACTTATTTAATCTTTTCAGAACTGCTTTCCCAAATATGAGCTCGTTAATTATCTAGTCGAGTGCCTACTATGAACCAGGCACTGAGTTATGTCCCAGGGATACAAAAATCAATAGGCCCAAGCCCTGTGAATCTTCCATTAGTTTTTTTTTTTTTTTTTTTTTTTTTTTAAGCAGTAATGGGAATCAAACCTAGGGCTTCCAGGCTGGAGCGGTGGCTTAGTGGTTTCGGAGCTTGCCTGGCAAACACGAGGACCCAAGTTCAAACCCCAGCACCATGTGAAAAACTAAATAGAGTTGTTTCTCTCTTTCTCTGTCTCTCTCTCACTGTCCCTTTCTCTTTAAAAAACAAACAAACAAAAAAAAAAAACCAAAATAACCTAGGGCTTCCTACGCATTAGGCAACTGCTCTACCACTGAGCTACATCCCCAACCCTGCCCCTGTTCTGCTTGGGAATCAATCAGAAATCTTTACAACTACTTGTGATACAGGTTACAACAGAGTATTTCTCCAACCATTTCACTGGTAAGGAAACAAAAATCAAACCACTTAATAGGCCAAGTTCCCATGGCTTGCTGTGGTCAGATCAGACTGTATCCCAGGCCTTTCTGCTTTATACTTTGTGGACTCCTGTGTCTGTGGGTCAGCTGCATCAGAATTCCCTGCAGATCTTGTTAAAAATATGGAAATCCTGGCCCCAGGTAGCTGGAGAGACTGGGAGGGAGAGTGGCTGAGAAATAGGAACAAAAAACAAGTTGCTCAAGTGGCTGAGAAGCGGTCAAGGTTTGTAGATCTTTCAGCATACCCAGATGTCAGGCATTTTCTAGGTACGTAAGTATTTGATGAAGCGTTAAGAAAAGTTAAAGGTTTCTCAGGCCCATCCCCACTTCTCTGTATTCAGAATTAGAAAGCCATGCCCATGGTAAATAGAGGTAACAAATACTACCCCCCACACACAGGGTAACCCCTAAATAAACCAACCCAACCCTCTGACTATGAGGAGGTAGGGCTCAAGAGATAGTAGAATAAAGAGGAGCAAGGTTGGGTCCCTGTAGAAGCCTCCCGGAATGTGTTCCAAGTCTTTTAGGTCCCTTAGGACATGTCTGTGCCATCTCTCTGCTGAGATGCCTTATTGCAAACAGAGTGAATCCTGTCATTGCTTTGTCCTTTGCTCTGTCTGCAAAATCCAAATCTGAGGCTTGTTTTAGCAACCACACAACCCCTTATGGCTGGGCATACACACATCTTGAATGATTTTATCCCTGGACCACATTTTATTTTCCTTCCATAGTTTTTCTTTCATTTGTTTCTGTTTACCTAGCCCCTCCCCCACAGATAAATGTACTCTTCATTTATTCTGACTTGCTATGAACGAGCAGGTGAAAGATATCATCAGTAAGCTTATTTTTCTCCCCCCCCCCCCTCTTGGGTCAGAGAATGAAAAAAGAGCTCACAAACAAGATTGAGAGAGGAAGCCTATGTGAACGATCTATAGAGAAGTAGGTGGGGGGTGAACATTGCAGATCATGTGATCCTTATACAGCCCCTGGGATTATGGTCTCCAAAGATGAATCCATCTGCTTCTAGCTGTTTCACAAGGATTTTAAGGAAACCTCCTTTTGTAGTCAAACCCTTTAATGCTTTCATTTTTATTCAAAACCAGACAGGCTGTTAAGTCTGTGGCAGCAGGAGTTACAACACCCGGGCCTGGCAGTTGCAATACTAGGTATTGTGACTGTGAGTCATCAAAAAAAACAGGGCTGGGAACAGAGGAGCTCAGTAATAGAGCACTTGCCTTGCATGCATGAAGCCCTGGGTTCCATTCCCAGCACTTGGAGAAAAAAAGTCCTTTTCTCCCCTTTCTCTCTCACACACACACAAATTTATTTTAAAATTTAAAAAATTTTTGAGAAAAAGTTAAAACACTGAATCTAAAATGATTTGCAAAACAACATTACTTAAATGGTCTGAAGTAGTTTATGAACAAATTGGGGAGATTTTGATTTCATAATGAGTTAGCAAGTCTTTTGTTAAAAAAAATCAAATGGAAACACTTAGTTCTTTGTGATCTTATAAATGAAAAGCTTCTCCTGTTTCAAACTAAAAACTAAATTCCAGACCATGTAGTTGTTTATGGTCATGCAATGTACATGCGTGTTCAGTTACAAGATGCTAATTAAATTTAATTAATTAAAAATCTGTGGAAAATATGCTATTTTTAAAAAAATACAAAAAACACTACAGAAAATGGAGAATCCTAAGGATAATCTAATTGTTATTTTTTCTTAAATCTTCACTTAAATGTTGTTATTCCTGGTACATGTAAGCAGCAGGATCTTTCATGTGCTGAAACACTGGGATATTCACTTGCTACCATATCAGCAAGAAGCTCATCATTTTAAGAATGTTTTAAGTAGGGATGATAAGAAGGGAGGCGAAAGGGAAATGTTGGAACTGAGATAAATCAAGGTACATTCCAAGCAGTTATAAATGTCACTGTACATACTATAGCCATATATATACATAAAATGTTCTTTTTAGGTATAAGAATTATGTCACTGTATTTGGGCTTTTTAGGAACCATATATAGGATCCAGAAGAAAGGCAAGAGATCAGGGGATCGGAGGGGGGAGGTAGAGGGATGTGGGGGGGATATTGAACAAATTATTTTGCTGAATTGTGTGCATTTAGGAATATGTGACAATTAATCCCAACATTATGTAAAACTATAATGCACTAATAAAAATATATATATATATATAAATGAAAGTAGATTTTGAGGATAATTTTTTTAAAAAAGAGAATGCATTAAGTAAACAACTTGCAGATCCCAGGAATATCTATTTATTTTTTAGCCTTGTATTATATGTATATAAATAAGCTGCCTTGAATCTGCTTTTTGAAATCATTAATAAAATAACATTAATAAAATAACAGAGACTCCATTCAGAACCCTAAAACAGGTTTTTTAAGTGAGACAAACATCCTTTCTTTTTCAAAACCATAGGGCCATCTCACCTGTTGGTTCTGACAGATGTGAATGGTATGGAACCTGAGATTAAGGGAATAATTCTATAAAATGGCCCCTCTGCGCTGACCCTTACATGTTTTCTTTAACAAGCAGTGGCCCCGCCTGGTTATATTACATTCCTCAGCAAACTACCTGTTATCTTCAGGAAAAATTCAGGCAGGCCCAAATAATGTCAATAAGAGGAAACCAAGTTACACTTTAGGGGAAGACTTATGTGACCCTTTTTACAGACCAAATCCCAAAACACAGGAAGATAAGGATAATTCCTCCTAACCCTAAAATCTGTAAGAATGTATGATTAACACCAGATAAGGATCAGCTCAAATTAAATTATTATTATATATGCATATATGAATGTGTAGTACAACTAATCCCTTTAATATGTAAGAACATGCTGAACTAATAAAAAAATAAACTTTATACTTTATCTCCTAAAAAAAAAAAATCCAATTAGAACCAGTCGGCATGAGCCAAGGTGATCTACGCTTTTCATGGCAGTAGGGACTTGAAAGTCTGACGTCATCCCGTTGTCAGTCAAAAGTCAAGATGTGAGGGCTGGAGGGGTGGCTCAGTGGTTATGGTGCTTGCCAGGCATGCACGAGGACATGGGTTCATACCCCAGGACCATGTACAACAAAAGCCAAGTGAAAAATTCAATAAAATTGATTCTTTCTTTCTTTTTCTCTCACTATCCTTCTCTCTTTAAAAAAAAAAAAAAGTTAAGAGGTGAACCTTGAGTGGGAGTCTCTGAAAACTTGTCTGGGATCACCAATAAAGCTGGAATGCAGGAAAGGCACATTGTCCCTCTCCCTTCAGAGAGTATCTACTCTTTCCCTTGAAAGTGACCCCTTTTCCTATCCCTTCAATAAACTCATGCCTGAGTGACATGTCTGAAATCTTTCTGAATTGATCACAAGAATTGGGATATGAAGGGAGCGGGGGTCTTCCTGCTGCCTTGATTTCTGGGAAGGCCTCAGCCCTAGAACATTTGGTGTTCCCACCCAGTTTATCATTGGTTATCATTTGTTGTTAGTAATTTGCAGTTACTCCAATTCTTTTCTGGTTGCTTTCTTCATTCAGCTTTTTCTGAATCTCTATTCTCTACCTGTTGGTGACTAGAGGAAAAATCTTGAGATAATTTTTTTTTTTTTGTGGCTAGAGCACATTCTAGTAAAGACCAAAAAGGTTTCCTGATTGGAACTTAGATATTGCGGCCCTTACGTACCAACAGAATGTTGTGGGACCTCACTGAAAGCTCCTAATTAACATCCAACATAAAGGGGTACCCCCTCTATCTCTTTGGGTCAGGATGCCCTTTGCCTCTCATGCTCAAAATGGCAACTTCCTTACTCCTTAGTTTTCTGCCAGATTATCTATCTTGCCAAGGCTTATATCTGGATTGTAAGCTACATACGTAATTGTCCAAATCTGGTTCAAAACCAGAGGAAAAAGTGTCACTTTTAAATCTAAGCCGCTGTGGGACATCAATGGGGGTTTTACTCTGGCATTCTGCTCTAAGTTCCTCCCTAAATGCTAGTGAACAGGAGAAACAGAGGGAGAGGATCTGGACAGGCCAGCTGCTCCAGGCCCTGGACCTTTTGAAGATGCTTAAGAGGTCTATGTTCTGTTTTGGGAATAATACAGCAGGTGTTACTCCAAATCACTTAGCTTCAGGAAGCTGACACGATAGGCCCAGAAATATCAGGGCATGCCCTACTTCCTGCAGGGTTTTCTCTTCTCTCCAGATGGACACAGGGAAGGAAAATGGAAATATTACATATGTACAAGTCTTCTTTACCTTGAGAACTTCATCGTTTCCCATATTCTTTGTACTTACTCTAATCTGATTCAAAAGTGCACTCCGATCTGATAAAGATGTTCCATGTTCTCTTTACTAGACTACCCTGCCTCCCAAAACCTCTGTCTTTTTTATTATTTATTTATTTAGCTCATGGTTTTCCTGGTGAATTCACCTTTGGCCCTGTGCACATAAATTAATATATTTGTTCTGATTAGTCTTGCTTATTTAACTGAGTTTTTTAGCTTTCTGATTTTTCCTGCTATCTTTATTCAGAGGTCAATTATTCAAGGAAAAAGCTCTAAAATCTTTGTTTCCTGTCATTATATATATATTTGTGCATGTCTGTATATTGAATGTTGTATCCACATGGCTTTTTTTTTGTCCATATGTTTCTTACTGGTACCAAAACTGGCAAACAAATAAATGAACACTTATAAATTAAAAAAAAAAAAGAAATGGCTTTTAGTTCACATGACTTAAACCTTTAAAAAAAAGTTCAATTTAAATTGGTTAAACAGATAAGAGTAAATTAAGATTATTAACCTACATATTTTTCTAAGTGGTCAGGCAATCTAAAGGGTGTTGATTTCTATAAAACATTTAAAGTACAATGTCTTTGCTTCTAGGACTTTTCTTCAGCAGGGAAAACATGGCTTACACTGTTAACTACACTTGTCTGAAATCTTGGTTTTCAAAGGTAACCTAAAGTTAAAATTTAAATATGAGTAAATTAGATTTAATATAAATGGGCTAGATCTTCATAAACACATTTGGTAGAAGAGACATTTAATTAATTTACAGTTAAAATACTAAAATATCAACTGCTAAATATAAATTCAAATACTCTTAACTTCTTGAATTCCATAAGGTAACATAAATTTGGGTTTATTAAATATATTTTTATAAATTGGTAAATGTAAAACAGTTTATGGTTGCTTTGTTTCTAGATTTTCACCAAAGCAAATTTACTAAGGTTAAAATTCTAACAAATGTAATTCTATATGCAAAGAGTACAAAAAGTTTCAGCTGTGTTGCAATTAACGCACTATAAAAAGCATAAAGCATTTTATAAAAAGTAGTTGGCAAAAATGTTCAGAAATCTCATAAGGACTATTTCAGAATATAAATTTAAGAAAGGGTCAGCAACTAGTAAAGATATATAAGTTCTAGGTACTGAAATATATGTGACTAGAGATGAGAACTAAATGTTTGTCCAAGCTTTGTCTAAGTGCTATGTAAAAACTTATAAAATGAAAGCTATGTAGGTTTAATATAGGCAAGGCAAAGAATATTTTCTCTATTTTATACATTGTATCTCTGTTTAAATCAGCTTTTTCATTGCTGTGACCCAAGGACCTGACACGAACAATTTTAGAGGAAAAGGTTTATTTGAGTGGTTCGGTTTCAGAGATCGCAGTGGCAGGCTCCATTTCTCTGGGCTTGAGGTGAGGCTGAACATCATGGCTGAAGAGTGAAGCAGAGGGATGCAGGTCAAGGCATGGCTTCAGGAAGCAGAGAGAGGCTCCACTCCAGATGCAAAAGATATACCCCAAAGGCACGCCCCCAGTGACCCACCTTCTCCAGCCACGCCCTACCTGCCTTCAGTTAATCCCTAACATGGGTTAAGGCTCATATAACCCAATCATTTCATCTTAGCATTACTGCATTGTCACACAAGAGATGTTGGGGGACACCTCACGTTCAAACCATAACAATCTCACATACAAAGTGCCATCCTGACACTTAAAAACCTGGTTTACTGGAGGGGCTGTGGAGAGATAGGCACACTAACACACTGTTGGTGGAGCTGCAGACTGGTACAGCCCCTCTGGAAAGCAGTATGGAGAATCCTTAAGAAATTAGGGATGACTCCACCATACGACCCTGCTATTCCACTCCTGGGTATCTTTCCAGGGGACTTAGAATCAGCACATTACAGTGACACAGCAATATCGA